>SZWC01002745.1:136363-146363 GCA_023375785.1 Penium margaritaceum
CGGTCCCACTTGACTTGGAGCAATAGGACTTGCTGTGAGCATCATCCACCCTAACTCAGCACTAATATAGCAGCTCTAGGCTGTTTTGTCACTAGCTACAGAACCAAAACGTAGGCCCTCAGAATAGTCAGTCCAAGGAGAGGTAGCGAATAGTCGCCTAATGCATTTTGGCGGAGACAAACCGCGCCACAAACGGACATAGTCTTTATAGGGCACGAATGTCAGAATATGCATCCTAGCTTAATCCTTCCACGTGGCATAACGACATGGAAACAAGGCCCTAGTGGCGCTCCAAGGGTGGAGGAGGAGTGACGCGATGGAATCTCCATTGCGACACTCCTCTCGCCCCAAATCCACTTTGAAGGTATTTTCTGGACTAGATTCGACCTAGACTCTAGCATGTATGTTTTTTTACGGACAAGGATGCCTTGATACTCCAATCTTGAGACCCCAAATCATGCCTTAAGAATATTAAGACCATTTCTAATCCTAAAAATGGTCCGCTCGCTACATTCCTCCCTCTTTGCTCCGCACTGTCCCGCTTTGTCCTTGCTCGTGGAAGGTTGATTGTTGCGTACTTCAAGATGCAAACCCTGCAACAAAAGGCATGCATAAGAGCATAGTTGTGAAATCTTGTCATCCGCAATACTATTGTGTCACGGAAATGCACAATCAACTATGCTCGTGCGTGGTTTTTCACGTTTGTGATCATCTTTGTGCAACATTCCGTGTTGACCACGCAATCCCCTGGCTCTTGCCAAGACGAGGCACGTACAACCTCTGTACGTTTAAACACATGTGTTAGCATTCCTTCACGGAAGATTCATCACACATGTGCATCGTCGGCATGGTCGATTCCATTTGGGACGTACATTGTCAACAATATCATGGCAGTTTGGAAGAGAGTACATGGGATGAAATTTCCCACATTTAGCGTGGTATTTGTTCAGCAACCTGTTGTGGTGACGCCTCCTCCCCCTTTGCAAAGAGCATCCCTGCGACGAATTAGCCGGGTGTCCCCGCGAAAACTGTCTAGATCCACACGACACCTCCCATGTTGTTTGGACGTGATCTCTTCCAAGGGGTTGTTGCCAAGGTGGTACCTCCCCACAACATTGTCCATATGTGCAATCCAAGATCTGGACATTGGACCTTTTTGTTTACAACCACGTGTTCATGACCACGTGTAAGTCTACTAGACATCTTTCATCACCTGTGGGTTGGTTGGCTGAACTCAACCAAGCTCCACTTAGCCCATACAACTTGTATGCTAGCTTTTCTTAGGGTTGGGAGGTACCAAGATCCTAAGACATGGTTGTTGAGCACACTTGTTTTTCCGTTCAAAGAGTGTACTCATCTTTGAAGGAGGCGGCGTTGGTTGTCTGACATGGCAATTATCCTCAACGTCCGTCATTAGACACGACAATTTTCCGACCTAGATGATCGTGGTTTCAACCATCATCTTCTCATTTCCGTCTGAAATGGGTACCGTAGGCTGTTGCTCACGTCCTTTTCAAAAGCACATTGCTTTTAATTAGGTTAGCTGAGATTAGCGATCTCAAGGACGATGGATTTTATCCACAAACAAATTGTTTATCATATGGTATTTACCAAACGGGTGTACCATGATCACAATCAGTATGGTACACATTCAAAGATCACCTTTTGGTTTTCAATTCCATGTGATTGTGATTGAACACTTCTGTATCACATCCGGTGATCCTCAGACAACCGGTTTCAAAATTCTGTTGTGTTTATGTCATCACGTTTAAGGGTACCATTCAGGAACCCACTAGTAGATTGTGTTTGCCAAGTTGTAACAGTCTGTGTTGCTTCAATGTGTTCTATTTTGTACATTTGGTACCTCCACTCAATAGATTGTTTTCCATATGCCTCGCTCGAGGCACTCATGGAGGAGATTGCCCTCATCGAAGACAGCCGACAAACAGCCACCATTGTGGATACCACCGTAGCGACATCTAAATTTGTATTATACTTGTGTTTGGCAATGAACTTTGATTAAACCATCCCCAAATCCAAGGGACTTGAGTCGCTTCACCATGACCTTTCGAGTCAGTGAAGCATGGTTCGACTACACTGTAGTCTTTATGATCTCTCTCAAAGATTTAACTTGCACACAGATGTCGCATAGGCTGTGCTATAACATATCTTTGGAATTATCAAAATCCATCCGTGTGCTGTTTGAAGAGCATGACGTACACGACTAGTGTAGTGTGTCACAATGCTGTCAACTTTGGGGAGTTTCTGAAAACATCGAAAGGATCTGATGAAAAATATCATTTCTCAAGGCCCATCTTGAAGAGCCCTCTCACATCAACATTTGGTTACAACACATTGGTCGTAACTTTATTTCGATGTTGATTATGACTCGTTATGTGGTCAGTCAGACCACCAAGACGTAGGTGCTAACACACTGTTAGTCTATTGGCTTATAGATCACCTCCATGGTCATAAGCTTTCAGCGCAAAACCTAGACCTTGACGTAATCCCAACTATGTCGTAATTGGTTTGTAGAAATCCATGAGATCGTCATAGTTCTGTGGAGCACCATTAGTAGAAAATGAGTGTCGCTCATTTTCTCTTAAATGGATTTCCACCAAACTGTGGATGAATTCACGTCTACGACATCTGTTCACGTGCTTTTGTCTATCAATGTCCATGACATACTCATTCGGTCAATCTTGTGAAATACCATAACTGCCTCATGCGATCTTCGATCACCACACCATGGTGTCTCAAATTTTTGAGGACCCATCGAAGATTCTCTGCCCCTCTCTGGCATATTTACAACCCCCATTGACAATAATCCTTGTCTTCTGAGCATGGTTGTGAGTACACCCATGTACCTTGTTATCGTCAGTATCTGTTGGGTACCCCGATTTGTATCCATCACCCACTGAGTGAGAGGGTATCAATGGTTTTGCCATTGAGAATTCATTCAAGCGTATCATCGTTGAAACGTTCAATCACGAAGTGATGTTTGCATTGGTCATGATTGATGATGCACAGAACCTCCAAAAGGTTCTGATGCATCCAGTACACACTATATACAGGAGGCGCGATAGCAATCCTCGAGGATTGAAGTCGTCGTGCTAACAGATCAGGTCCATTTCACATCTCATGATATAGTCATGACACGGACATAGTCATAAAATGATCATATTACCTTTGAACATTGTAGCGCAATGGGACGTGCGACTGCCGTAGCACACGTCGTGCGCCCACCAAACTACTTGTTGGGTAAATTGGTGTTGTTTTTGTCCAAGACACCAGCTAATATCGTTAGCTTGTTCAATTGTCACAAATCCGTTGTGATCATTCGTTCATCCCACTTATCCATAACTAAATGTCGTGTTCAAGGCACCAACAATTGGTGGATAAGGTTTTTGTGCATGTCGTGCACGTTTTCTATGCTTGCCATGTATCCGGTTTTATGTGGCTGAAGTACCATGATATGAATCGTATAACTTGACCCACTGAAAAGAGGATTGTCTCAAGCATTTGGTCATTCATTGTGACCTCCTATGGTCATGCAAGCCATGCATGATTTGGAACTCGGCTCAACCGACTGGGCTTTTGTAGCACATTCCATCGATGGATATGGAGGAGTTCGTCCACCTTTAGCTAGTCTAGAATTGAGAAAATTGACCTCGTCACACATGATTTATCTGTTAAAATTTTGTTCGAAGTTCTTTTGGAAGTACCTTCGCATACTCCTATCGACAGGGCCAAGTTTTCAACTTCCAATGGTCATCACTGTCCGTGGCGACCAAGATTGCTGTGTTTTTGTTACGTCATTCGGGCATACATCTGATCATCACAGCCGTCTATGATTGTTTCTAGCCATGCGTATCAGTTCTCCATTTGAAGGATTCGATAGTATGACCATCCTCGACTTCATCAAGATGCGTTGCAAACGTCATACGTCGTGTTTTTGGCACTTTGAATAACACGCTTCAGGCACTTGCCCATAGAATCAAACCGCGCATAGGTCATATGCTTTTGTCTGTTTTTCTAGTGCAAGCTAGCCTGACGAGGCAAAGTTGGCTAGCTCTTGCTACTGGATAGAACGCGGTTTAATCGGCACCCATGTTATTGTTGCAATTGCCATCTTATAACATGGGTTGTACCATCAACACTAGCATACCTAGTCCAATCACCGCTCATGGCCATAGTATGTTCGACACTTAGGAAGTGGATTTTCAGTGGATTTCCATGATACCTTGTACTTTGATAACTTTCCCATTTATGAAATTTGTTGGTTTACACATTTTCTCCGTCTTTGACGCATAGAAATTACTAAGAAAGAATTTCCTTAAGATGATTCCAAATGTATGTAGGCATTTTGATTCATTCTTATCATCGATTTCATGTCTTCAGGGTCGGCATTGTGTTTCAATGACATCTTACTACTTTAACAATGGTTGTTTGGGCCAATCACACCCGTTTTCCCCTTTAATAAATGCACGCCATTGTTAGGGCTTCAATGCGTTAAAGAAATCCATGAAATCATGTCCGTGAACAAAGAACACAATATCTCAAAGCACACGTCATCATGATTACATTGCACTTTGCATGAGGCGTCGCTATGTTTTGGTGAAGACAATGTCAGATTGGCGTCAAGGTCAGATGTTAGTGTTTGTCGATTGGAAAAAATAAACAACCAGGCTGTCTTGCATGGCCGCGAACAAAAATTCCTCGGACACAGTGACCGTTCGAGCGAGTTGGGGCCATTTACCACCAGCCGACATGCCAAAGCTCTGAATCTGGATATGACATTTTTAAGTGAAAGTTGATTGGATGTGGCATGAATAAATAAAATGACCCGTGTGTAACATGTTTCATGACCAAACAGGTGGACATACTGTTCTTAAAGTTCCGGCATTTAGGCATGGCGTGGTTAATGTGAGAAATGTGGATGTGCCAATAATCATAAAGAATTCTATGGATGTATGGTCACTCCCACACTCTCGATATTGTATAAATGCACTTGACTTGTCTGACAATTTTCATCAAAGAACACTTAGTGCTAAATATAAGTTATCCAAGTGTCCCAATTCTTTGAATCATCTTCTGATTTTCACCTTATCCCTCCGAACCATCCATGTTTTGCTCAGCATTTTATTCAGATAATTATGCTGATTTTTTTCAACATGCAGCTAATGGATACTGGTAGCAATGTTTTATGTTTGTGTGTGATGAAAGAACATGGATGAACGTGGATCAAGTTCTTTTTTTTCATTTTTTTTGTGATGCAAGAATGGACTTCATCCACGTACATCCACTTTCTTACGGCACATACAAACATAAGCATTACCACTAGTATCCTTCAGCTCTATGTTTTTGGCAATTGTTGTATTCACGTGAATGTTATGCCAAGCACAACCTCAATTATTCATAAGGATGAGGAGCAGAGAAAATAATTATGAGAGGATTTAGGACAATGCGACTAAATCTATTTAGCAGTAAGTGTATTTTGATGGAAAGTTTCTGACGTGTCAAGTGCATAGAAAGAATATCAAGAAACACAAGAAGGCGTATGCTTGGCCTTGGGTTCTCGAGTCAAACAATGCGTGCAACGCTACATCGTGAGCTGTTGATTCAAGAAACTCCACTGAGAAGTTGGGAGAGTTCAAGAATATCAAGGTGTACATTTGTAAATTTCTAAGGCCATTAAGAAGTCAACCAAGCACTATCAAAACGTCAATACAGTTTGCAAAAGTGCTTTCCACTATCTCGCAAAAGTGGTTGAATGTTTCAGAATCTTCGAGAACGGAACACTCGAAGTCGGGATATGTGGCCTGAAGGCCCTCAGTCCATCGGAGTGAAAATCCTTGGGTTAACATCCAGTGGGCTACAAATGTTATGACAACATTTGTCATAATGTTGTCATAACAACTCATGGAGTTTAAGGACACACATAAAAAGTGTTTCACCAAGCAAGGTGTAGAAAATGAACAGGTAGAGGTTGTGAAGGAAAAACTGATTAAAAAATAAGGGTATTTGGGTACTTTGCATTAAGAAGTAAATGCACTTTGATGACGAGTTGTTGGAGTTGTCACGTACAACTGTACAATAGTGGAAACAAAACTGAGGCATACTTGGGGTCTTGGACGCTTAAGTCGAGTAGCGCATGTGGTGCTGCATTGTGACATGCTATACTAAGAAATTCCAACAAGAAGGTAGGGTATTTTGATAGGGTGAAATAGCTCAGGTACCCATAAAACGCAAATTGTGACTCTCATCCGCCTGTCGTTCAGAAGACAAGCAACAATCTGCCCATGGTTCGGAAGAAAAGAAATCATCCGCCCACCATGTGTTGTAAAAGAAACCATCCGCCCAGCCTCCGCATCAAAACAAGCCAGCCATCCACCCCTTTCTTCATGCTGGATCACAGCATGTGTTTTGGACCTGACATGGAAAAAATTGCAATGGTGCATCCGTTTGAGACATAGTGAATGACAAAAACCATGTCATGCATCAATCCTACATTGAATGTGGTGGGAACATGACATTTTTTTCGTGTTTCAGTGTTCCTCAGGTGTTTTATGTGTAACGTCTGCATATGCATTGTTTTATGTACGGCATTGTTATATGCGTTGTTTTTTTGTGCGATGTTGTCATATGCGTTTTTTTATGGCATCGTCATATGCGTTGTTTTGTGCGCGACATTGGTATATGAGCTATATAGTTGCAAAAACTGGGTATATGTGACTTGAACCCATTTTCATATTATCAAAACGGGCCTTTGTAAAACAAAAAGCAGTAAAAAAACAAATAGAGTCAAAACATTGATTCTATTTGTGGCAGTTCCGTCAACGTGTCAGAAAATTACTCAACATGTCACAACCTTCCTGAGCACAACCATGGAGGTCAGGTGGTCAGAATGTCCTTGTTCAAAAGCTGTAAACGTACAAGGACAGACTTGCGGTGGGTCATAGAATTAAGGAAAAAACCACCCACTAGCGGAGTTTAGGATAGTTCCACATTTGGATGCATATGTACTAATAATAGACCAAAGCAATGGATTTGGGCCGGGTTTTGAGAAAACCTGACCATGTTGCACCATGTACCTATGTATGTTGTGAGCTTTTCCGTTGTCATTTTTCTCGACACTTTGATGCTATTCAAGTTCATGAGACTTTGCGTGTCCCCCGTAGCAAAATCCCTAGTGTTATTCCACCTACGTTGCATGCTAGTGCGTCAACTAACTTGAGTGCACTGCCAAGTCAGCTATTATGGAGCTAAGACGCTTGTAGGCATCTTCTTATATGGACATCCTGATTTTCACAATGTTCCATAGAGGAAAATGTGGCCACCTTCCCTGACCTACGATGCTCTGTTCTTGTACGTTCTAACAGGATTGAACACATTATAGAACTGTCGAAGCATCGCAAACTAAATCAACGTTCTGATACGGTTCTGCCAATGTGTTCACTGCACTAGACCTCTATAAAGACCTGCCTCAAATTTCTCAAAACTCCCTGACTTGTTTTTGGAGTCTCTCAAAGATACCTCTCACAACTACAAGTTACACGTATCACTAGACTAGGTTGTCCACTTTTGTTTTTGCTAATCTCCATATGCGCGTGATAGTTGCAGCACTTATCGAAGTACACTTATCGCTATTTACAGCATACCTAACTGTCACAATTCCTCAATTCATCTTTTGTATTAAAAACTTCTACGGGTGAATCATTAACGTTCCACTCAGCATAACACTTAGAATCAGATTGCAGTTGTACTAGAGGGGAAACCGACAATTTTTTTCCCCAGGTACAAAGAGTACATAAATCCTTAGTGCATCTCTACTGTCCGCGAGATTGAAGACTTTGTGATAACGATGGTGAACAGAGTGATCACATCGGATGATGAACAGTAGTAATGGGCATAGATTTCAATAATGGAGGATCCGTAGCAAGCAATCCACGTCGCTCTCCAAGGGAACCAGGCAGTAGCAGTAGTAGGCTTTGTGGCAAAAGGCACAACCCGAGCGATGCACATGACCAACCCCAACGCCCTCAACAAAACCCTTGCCTCTGCTATTGTCCATTGGGGTGATACCTAGCATATGGGAGTAGGCAAAAGCCGACTGGTTTGCATTAATGACAACATGCACCAGAAGTTGATAGGACTCAAGAGACTCAATGATCATGTGCTCCAACAAATTATCCCAGGTGTAGAGGAACTTTGGAATGTGTGCGCTTGGGAAGTGGTTACTAAGAGAAATGGCCAATTCTGGAGCAAATCCCAAATCCGGCCGCACTTTCAGATGATGTTTGATCCCACGGACTCAATGGGACTGATGATTTAGATGCAACTTATAATTTTGAAGGTTTATTCACCGATGATGGGGTCAATGACCATGAAAATAAAATTGACCCCACGGCCTTGCTTTTGCACAGAATGATAAGAAGCTGGTGAGAGCCTAATAATTCTGCTCACATGACCGCTCTCATGTCGCCGAGTACAAGCTTGCTACTTCTAGAGCGAATCACAAGATTTCATCTAATCCTTTGGAAATGGGAACAACTTTGTGTACACCATCCTTGCATGCTTTAGAAGGCAGAAGAAGAAGTCATACGCACGTTGCAAGCTTCACCGCTTGCCTCACCAGTCCAGTGTGATAGAGTACATCCAACATTTCTACAAAATCATCAACGGTATTAATTTCATCACCAACCAAATCTATGTCGAATACAACGGCATCAAATGTGACATTTGAAATACAATCGTAATCTTAAGCACCAAGGATGACCTTCCGCAAATGATCACTGCAACGGATTGCATGAACGATACCTTCTAGAATGCTAGGGTGGAGGAATGCAATGACTGGTGATCCCAAAACCCATTGGTCATATTATGGTGGTGGAAAGTTACAATTAACAGCATCTGTACCAACAATGGAGATCAACACCAACAGTAACCTCCACCAAAACTTTTGCAACACTTGGAGAAAACTGGGTCATACCTCATGCGACTATTGGCAAAGGCAGAAAATAGGCCAAATTCTGGAGGAAGTCACATAGAAAATGAGGAGTTGAGAAATGGCAAATGACAGCAGTGTACAAAAAACCTCCTATCCAATAAAAAAAATCAATGCCAGCTAGTGGCCCATCTAAGTGGCTCTTAACGGCAAGGACGAGGGTTCTTGTGAAGGTAATAAAGTTCAATGAGGCGTATGAGGACAAACAACTAGTGGTATTGCTACAAGTGTGACCAAAGGGTTGTAGAAGTTGTAGAACAGTTTTAAAGCTACTAGGTGAAGGGGCTTCTTAAAGTTTTGTGAGTAACAAGATGGTGAGACAACTGGGCTTATAGACCAAACATGGGATGCTTGAGGAAAGAACAGTTAACATACGACTACAGGTATCTGGAGATTTCCTCCACCGGTACAATTTGTAGGTGGATTGGAGTAGTGAGCATTCTACACTAGCATCAATGATATAAATCAATATCTCCCTTCAATCGAGCTATCCATGATGTAAACATTGTAAAACAAATCTGTAGAAGATGACGCCTGAGGAGAACTTACAGTATTTGTAACCCGATACATGATTCTAATATCCATGGACGTGGAAACTGATACATGTGACATGGAGCTCAAGTGTGGCTAGTCCACGTAGATATAGGGGTAAGATCATGTCAAATACTTCCCCATGAACATTCACCAGAATTTCCCCTGCAATGCAGCGTCAATCATTAGATACAACTAAATTTGGGGAGCAGACCAATGGTGAAAGGGGACAATCAGATGAGCGACCACGAAATGACCAAGGTGAGATAACACCTGGAGAATGTTATTGTTTAGGATTACATTAGGCCATCCACATCACTAAACACTGTATCTGAGCTTTTTGTCAAAAACAAAGGCGGCAAGATGCAGATGTGTATGGACAACCGGGTGTTGAACGACACTGCCATCGATATCTGCTAAACCCATCTGCGAGCAAATGAACTTTTAGACCAACTCTCAGGA
>SZWC01002745.1:148748-161248 GCA_023375785.1 Penium margaritaceum
TCTCTCTCTCTCTCTCTCTCTCTCTCTCTCTCTCTCGCTGTGTGTGTGTGTGTGTGTGTATGTATGTGTATGTGTGTGTGGGTGGGTGTGTGTGGTATGTGTGTGTGTGTGTGTGTGTGGGTGTGTGTGTGGGTATGGATGTGTGTGTTTGTGATTGAGAAAGAGAGAGAGAGAGAGATAGAGGAGGAGTGAGAGAGGGAGAGAGAGAGAGAGAGCAAGAGAGAGAGAGAGAGAGCAAGAGAGAGAGAGAGGGAGGGGATACATTCATTTGTCCATGTGTGCAAATCTTGACTGAGACAAGAAGGGAAGGAAGGCTTCAAAATTAAGGCCAGGATCTGCTTTGTCGGGCTTACTTGGTGTATTGCATACACTTTCCATGGCTGTCAAAATTCATATGCAAAGCAGGGTTGTCTAGTTTCCCTCTGTACATGTAAGAGGAGTCTTTCGTGCTGTGCTAGGTGCCTACAATGAGTGCATGAATGGTGTAACGGTGGGCCCTGGTCGAAAGGAACCTGACATGCTTTGTTTGGACACATATTGGCCCACGTGGTCTGAAGATTAATCTGATAGCCTATTTATGCTTCTTCCATCGTACTCCATGTAAAAGAGTAGCAGGACATTAAGTCCTCCTCCATGTTCCACCGCAACTGGGGAAGGATGTTATCAGAGCCAAAGTGTGCAGACATGTACTCTGCTCAAGAGTACCTTCAACCATCTATAAAGTTCACCATGACAAGGTTGGTTGTTTTCCAAGCCTTGAAGACATGTTCACGCTTTTACTACAATCTCTGCCGACAGGCAGCACAAAAGTGACTTAACTTCTCTCCTTCTTTTTCATCTGTTTTCTCTCAAATTTATGGGCTCATTTCAGAGCTGTGACAGGTATGTATGTTTTGGTACAAAATCTACTTTAGTCTCTACATTCATATCCAGTTATGTAAAATCAGAAACATGAACATGATTGACAAATGGACCACAGGCTGAAGACAAAAGAGCACACGGGGCATGAAATGGAAAACATTTGTCTCTCGGCTACGAGAAAAAGGAATGGCACAGTGTTGTAAAATATTTCATCATCATCCACATCAGTATATTAGATGTCTTATCCCGCCCTCTTCCCCCTCCCCCCCCTTTCCCCTTCTACTTTCTCCTCAAGAAGGTGTGAAAAAGCAAAGTACATTCTTCCTCGTAGTCTGAGTACATGTTTCCTCACTTCCGCAACTGAGAAAGCTGACACCCTCCATCCCCCTCCCCCTCTTCATCTTGTATTAGGCTCAACTTCCTGTGCAGTTGTATCTTTTGCTCGCTAAGGACAAAAAAACATGGATGATGGCCCGGTCGCAACTGTGCTTCAAACGGCATGCTTTTGGATATTCTATGCCGATGGGCCATGAGCCATGGATCGTCTCTCATGTCTAGAGTCTCCGTACGTACATCCACCATTCCTTTATCGCGTCGATGCTCACGCTGTGCTCACCATACTCCTTACTTACTTGGAGTGAAAAGTTTCCAACTCCAACGAACATTAGTCAAGACATACAGACCCAGTCGAGAAGAAGACTGTCTGTCTAGAACCCCTCCAAGGCCTCCTGGAACCACGGATGCAGAAGGACCTGCCGCGCAGTCGGTCTGTGCTGTGGGTTCGCACTCAGCATCCACGAGATGAGGTGCCGTGCAGACTGCAAGACGGAGGGCCACGGGTCCGAGACCAGGTCGGGAAGAACACTCAGCGAGGCGTATGTTGGCCCATTGTGAAATGTGCCATGTGCTGAGGAGGAGGAGAGGGTGGTATCCGTCAGGTTGGCCTGCGCCACTGATTGCGCCAGCACCGGTGGCTCAGAGGAGGGGAGACTTCCTGATAGCATGGTGTAGAGGGTTATGCCGAGGCTCCATATGTCGGTGCTGCTGTCGTACCACTCCCTTGCGTACACCTTTGGTGCCATGTAGGGAATCGAACCCGCGCGCCCCGACACATGCTCGCCTGGCAGCACCAATACCGCCTGGCCGAAGTCCCCAAGTCTCACCTCAGGTAGAGCTGCAAGAGGCGGGTCTGAGAAGCAATTCCCTTGCCACTCCTGTGACCCGGGTGCGGTCGGGGATCCTGGTCTGACTGCCTTGGCAAGGAAGATGTTCTCCGGTTTGACGTCGCGGTGTACGAGGCCAAGCCGGTGGCAGTGGGAGAGGGCCGAGGCGGTCTGGTGGATGACCCACGCACACATCCAGTCGGGAATGGTTGGTTGCCGCCTGCCCACCTCCAGTGCTTCGGATTATCCCATCTCGGGGATTTCCATGTCAGCTTGCTCCGACACCTTGCTGCTACTATGAGTTCCTAAATTCAGTGTTTGGCCCGACAAGCTATTGTCGTGGCTCGTGTCACAACTTGCATGGCTGCCGCAATTGGTGGTGGTGGTGGTGTCGGTGGTCTTGCTGTTGGTGCCACTGATGTTGCCATTGCTACTGCCATTGCTGCTACCACTGCTGCCCCTGCTTTCAAAGCTGCTACCACTGTTGCTGCTGGAGAAGCTGCTAGCAGAGGTGCAGCTGTCTAGAAAGTCCAAGTAGGCTGCCTCACTGCCTCCGTAGCCTCCCCTCTGGACAAGCGAAGGTAGAGAACAAAAGCCTGAGGCGGCGCGACTGTCTGTCATCGCCCCCTCCATGCCCCCATCGTCTCCTCCACAGCCTCCGGCGCAGTCGACAAGGTGCGGAGCGCAGTTGGGATCCTCACTCATGTCTCGATAGGGACGAGGAGGGGCTACGGGGGAGAGGGGAGGATGAGCTTCTGCAAAATGGGGGGCTGCACTTGCCGCCACGACGAAGGCCTCCATGGTTTTGTAGAGGTCTCCGCCTTCGCACAACCCCATGACAATGTGGATGAAGCCTTTGCCTTCATCTTCTTCTCCATCTCGGCTGACGTTGGCAAAGTGGCTCAGCGGCGCATGGTCGGCTTGAGGGTGAGGACCTTGAACGTGCACGCTGGCGAGGCGGAGGAGGCTGGGGTGCGCCGGCAGCGCTGCGAGCGCATACAGCTCCATCTCTAGATTCTCGACCGCTGCTAACTCTGCCTGCTTGTGTGAGAAGGAAACAAGGAAGAAGGGGAGATGACTTGTTCGAGAATGTCGTTTGTTGGAAAAAGTCAGGGGAGCAAGGTAAAGGACAGCTAGAAGGTGAGGGGAAGAGGGGGAAGAGGACCACAGAGGGAGGAGGGTTGGGAACAGAAGAGAGTGCAGATACCGGATTACTTGGATTTCAGGTGCTGGCACTGCATTGCCGAACTTATGCATTTGTGGGCTTACCATTGATTAGGGCTTGGTAAGTTACCAAGCCCCCTAACCTCCCAGTCCCCAACCCCAGCTCTGTTTGCGCTCTCCTGGCCCGTCCCCAAGGCCATTGCTGTGTTGAAGACTCAGACACTACAATGAGTAAGGGAGGAGGAGAGGAGACTAGAAGGTGGTGGAAAATGACGGGGGGAGGGGGGGGTAAGGGGTGGCAATGGACGACAATGCGGATGAAAGAAAGAGGGCTTTCAGAAACTGCCATCTTAAGAAATTAGGCCCTTACCATGACGCGGCGTCTGTCCATGGTCTTGCAGGCGTAGATGCGACCGGTGGTTTTCTCCATGACCGTCCGAACCACTCCAAAGCTCCCCGTACCCACCACCTCCCCCACCCAGTATCCGTCTTCTAGCTCCCCCGAGTTTGCGCTCAGAGCTCCAAGAAACGTTCTTGTGTGCGTTCTGTCGCTTCTGTTCCTGCCGCATTTTCCACTGCCCCTCTTGGCACCGCTGATGCCGGTGGAGCTTCTACCGCTGCTGCCAACGCCCCTTCTGCCGCCGCTGGAAGCGGCACCCTTCCTGTCGCTGCTTCCACAGTTGGTGTGGCCTTTCATGCCTCCACGGCAAAGTGTGCTCATATCCTCGCAGCTACTCTCGCTGCCGCTGCCGCTGCGGCTGCCGCTTCCGCCGCCGTTACCGTTGCCGCTGCCGATGTTGCGAATTCTGCCTGAGCGAGTGCGGCTCATATTGCTTGGTGAGAACAAAAAGAGTTAGTTCCTAGAAATATGGTTTCTGATGAGCAGCTCAAGTTCTGAGGCCTGCTTCAATGTCGTGTTAAGGCAAAGAAAGCTGCTTCCGTTGACACCGCTGCTCCTGCAGTTGCAACTCCTGTTGTGACCGCTGCTACTTCTGTAGCTTCTGGCTGCTGCTGCTGCTGCTACTACTGCTTCTGCTACTGTTCCTACCGGCGATGCTTCTCAAGAATGTCCTTTCTCTCCTATTCTCGTGCTATAGGTTGTCCAATCGCTGCTACTTCATTGGAAGTTAGAGAAAACGGAGGAGGTTCTTGCGACATAAGTTGTTGAAAGGTTACACCTGCTTACTAGAGGACTACCGGTCAAGTACTCGACACGCGGTAGGAGTGTGAAGCGCGGAGCGTGTGTTCTAGAGTTCCCAAAATGAGCAGAATTGAACGCTATAGAAGAAATCGAGCGCCTGCTAGAAGATTATGGCGATGGATGGTCAGTGAAGGAAGCGGGTAGAGCGTGTGCTGCGCAGATAAAAACTCATAGCTGCCTGTCTCCTCGTGACCCCCCCCCTCCCCCCCACCCCCACCTCAGGTCCAAAATATCGTCGAACAGTGCAGTGCACCCACTCTCGAGGCGTTGGCCGCCGTGCTGAAGCAGCAGCAGATGTCAATGTCGGAGACAGAAAATTGAAAAAAGAAAAGAAAAGAAAATGGTACCAGGCTGTAGACGGGAGGAGGAGGTGATGGGGAAGGACAAGTGGCGGTAGGTGGGTGTGGGCGACTCGGTGTGTGCGGGTGGTCAATCATGTGGAGATCGGTAGGGACGTGACATCATTCGCGTCATTGAGGCGTTCGAAATTGATATATTTTCTCATTCTGCAGCTCCTACAGTCCTCACATGGGGAAAACGAACGCCGCACGCGGCACGAGCTGCCTTGCACGAGGTCGTCGAGCTGTCGAGCCGCTTGCTCTTATAGCAAGAGCTATGGGACTGCGACGGATGGACATCACCTCTTCCAGGTTTGCGAGAAATCGACTCCGTACCTTGAGCGAGTTTTGAGTTAGGCTGGACCTGGATGGATTCCAATGGAATCATTCCATGGTAGAACGCTACCGCGCGAGTTGCAGAGTTGAACATTCCACTGGACACGGGCTTTGTTCATTCTTCCTTAGGACAGTCGGTGTCCGCCATTTGCGCGCGCCGACTATCGACCCTCTCAAACGCAGGTTGTAAGACACGTGTACACGGTCAGGTCTCAGAGGGATCTTGCTCCACCGCGGACTTGCATCGGACCTTCAACAACTGACAGCCAGTGTGGATTGTTGAACATGAGGTTTATTTAAGCTTTACGGTTCAGCCATTGGTGAGCTGTCTGTGACCCTTTACTTTTTTTTTTGGGCTACCCCACGGAGGAAATAAACCCCAACCGCACCTTGCACACGCCACCCCAAAGCGTGTTTTGGCGACGACTTAGGCAAGAGCCCGTCGTACTCTTAAGAGAGCCGGTGTAGGCACCATTTCAGGTAGTGTGGGACTCTAACCCACTAACAAAACCTTCGCCGCCAACCTCCCAAAGTTGGCGAACTGTCGCAGGCATGGGCCCCTACGAGCGACAGTGGGCAATGTACCGCGCTCAAAGGCAGCAGCATACCTTGCAAGAGAGAAGAGAGATAGAGGAGGGTGTGAAGAGAAGAGTGAGGAATGAGGAGGGCCCGCCCCCCTTTGACCACAATGGGCCCCTTATGAGCAAAAGGGGGGGGGCGTTGGGAGGAGAGAGGAAAACAGTTGTACGTTGAGGGTGGGAGTACGGGAGTGATCTGTGGATCTAGGGGGCGTTGGGTTGCCCGAGTGATATGAGATGTTGCGAGTGGTAGAGAGGAGGAAGGTGCGAGTCGATCACAAGGGAGGGGGGTAACACGCGACAAGAACCTTGAGAGAGATGGGTTACATTGTAGGCAATGAAAGCCCCAAAGGAGTGAGAGAGTGGGATGAGGGAGAAATCAGGTTACTTATGGAAAGAGGTTGTTGGGAGGTAGCGGTAGCCATGAAGTAGAGAGTGTGTGAGCGATAAGTGGAGAGTGGAGGTGATGGAGGGGTGTGTGGAAGAAGATATGAGGTTGGGCTGGAGATTGGGAGGGTATGGAGTAAGTATGAGCGGGTTAAGGAAAAGGATTTATATAAATATGTTTTTTTTGGTGTGTAACCTCTTCCTCTAAGGCCTACTGGGGGAGGCCAAGGCGTCTCCAAAGCTCACGTACTCTAACGTTCAGGGCGTCACTGCACAATTGTCGTGCAAGGAGACCGTTGATGTGAGTGCGCTCGTGGACATGGATGTAGCAGGAGAGGATGCCGACTCCGTAGGCGTTGTAGTCAGTGAGGATGCACAGGTATTCCTCAGAGAGCTGTCTGTTGCCAATGAAGGCAATGGCTGGGTCGCTGAACACCCTCTGGGGTACTGCGGTTGGGCTCTTTTTTTGATAAAGCTCGGCCTTGGCGGTGGCGCAGGTCTTGTCAAGGATCTTGTTGTCTCTACGACCGCGAGGTGCAAAGGCGTCGTGTGCGTTAGAGAGGTAGTGCTCTGGGCAGTGACTGCGCTTCTGCGTGGAGAGGGAGACATTGGTCACAACAGGGAACTTTGGGTCGAGAATGTGTAGGGGGGAAGGTGTTTAAGGTTGGGGTCATGGGGAGGAGCGATAGCCTCACCAACAAAAAATTCAAGGGCTCGACCGCCTCGTCTGGCAGTCAGCTCTTTGAAACCACGGACTTCAGCGAGGAAGGGTGGAGAGGGCTCAGAGCTGCCTGGTGTTGGTGGGCCTGGCTGCGTGAGGTATGCGGTTAGTTCCTCAATGCGAAAGGATGGGGGAACATCCTTCACAACGATCTGAACTTTCGGTTTGGGGGGGGGGTTGTTGCGCCGAGCATGAGGCTAGAGCGATCCTCAAATGCCGGCAGGAGGGACATGGAGAGAGTTGCGGTGAAGAGGATGCGTTGCGGTGCGGCATGGTGAGTGGGGCCGTCATGTGTAGGCTGTGATACCGGGGAGCCTAGGACAGGAGGAGCGTCTGCAAGTACCTCGAGGTCCTTGAGGTCGAAGAATGCTGAGCACGCGTCCTCCCTGCGAAAGGTGAGAAAGATGTATGCTGACCATAGTGCTGGTGTTGTAGGGTAGTTCCTGATGGTAACTACCGACTTAGAGCCTGTGGAGGGGCCAAAAAGTGGGAAAAAGAGTCCTGGTTTGGTGTCGATACGTGCCTCCACGCTACGACACAGGGCAGAGAGGGCTGAGAGGTGTTGCCGAGGGAACTCGACAACGAGGAAATACTGCTGCTCAGATGTTTCTCTAGAGCGGCGATGGACTACTGGGGTGGCGATCACAGACATCTCTGGTTGGGCGTCGCAGTTGACTAGAGCAATATCGAGGGTGGGAAGCAGAGGGGGAGGTGGAGGAGGCGGTGGAGGAGGGGGTGGGGGCGGCGGCAATTGTGAGGCTGGCGAAGGGCGTGGGGATAGCTGAGGTGTGGTGCATTGCGAGGACCGCCCGGTCTCCCATGACGATGAGGGGCCTGCTGAGTTGAGCTCATCCACGCGCGCTCTCTTGCGATGGCTCCCGCCGGGCCGTTGCCGTCGCCACGATTCTTCCCCATCACCTCGCCAAGGAAAGGAAGGGTGCAGATGGGTCGACACGTTGGGGTTTTGTGAGGGGGAGCATATTGGAAACTTTTGAGCCTCATCCCAAAAGCGGCGTCGCATTCTATCATTAGGTAGGGCCATGAAGGCCATGTATAAGGCCACTTTCATTCGGTGTCGCAACGCATTCTTGAATCTGTGGAGTGGCCACATCATGGATCGAAATTTTGCATCGCAACGTCTTTGCCAAAGCAAGTGGGTGAATACTGAATGGAAGACATTCCAAAGGCGTGGGGTTGGGATGTGAGGTGGGAATGTTCCAAAGATAAGTGAAAACCAAGGGGGGTGATGGATACCAAAGTAATATTCAATAATTCTTGTTACTTAAGAGGTATAATCAACCAGCGCAGGGCACGCGAGGAAGATGTGCGGAGTGTTTTCAGGGGAATGGCAAAATGGACATGTTTGGTCCTTATGGTCAATGACGGGGACATGCGGGAACCGCTTTGAAGGGCGAGACAAGTAATGCGAATTTTCACGTCACGGGCTTCGGGAGGGGTCCAAGTATCATGGATGTGTGTGACCCTTTACTCTAGTTGAATCTGACAGGCAATCCCATTCGGCCGCACCAGCATAGAGGGTCGCTGCACACCACTTTGACGGTGAGAGGCTAAAACTAAGCGGACATCGCCAGCGGCAGCGATGGTTGAATTCTGCCAACCCTCGAATCCGAACCCCATTCAGCAGCACCAATCGAGGCATGGTCGGGGGGGGTGGGGGGGAGGGATCAAGCTCCTGCCGAGACATGAGCACGTAACATTGGTACCAACATCTGCCCCCACACGTGCCTGTTGGCGACACTGACGTGGACAGAGCTGTAACTGCACTGTGTGCTTTGTCTTGTGAAACTGCCGTATCGCGGACAGAGCTTGTTGACGCATGCGCGATCAACGAAACATCTGCCTCTGTTGGCTCCGCGGAATGAACGGCGTCGAATGAACGATCGCGTTAAGAACCGCGGCCATAGCTGATCGTCGTAACGAACGGGGAGGGGTTTTAGTTACGTCGTTCATTTCCGCTCTTCGTAAGTTACACGGATCAACACAAAATGTCCACGTGGCAGAAATATACACTGGCACGCTGGGTGAGGTAATAGTTTTTTGTCCAACCCCAAACAAACCCAGCGTGCCACTCTAGGTTTCACGTGGGTTCGACTGAAAACTATTTAGTGAAGTGCTTGCTACCCATACAGTTACATGTTTGGTGGTGATGTTCTACTCTTTTAAGTAGAAAACACCTGCCACCAGTTCTCCGCCAGGTTTTCACCTGGCGGAGATCTGGTGGCAGATGTTGGTACTTGCAGTCTGCGGGACGCGGACAGCGCCAACGTAAAGCGAAAAGTTGCCAACACCACCTCCCCCGTCCTTTCCGCGTCTCCTCCCCTCCAGCACACACGTCACACTCCGGCGCCCGCTGCAGTAGCTGCTGGGAGAAAGCAATTTCTTCTGATTTCCTCGGACTTTCGCAATATGGACGTCCAACGCTTGCGCTCGCTGACTCCTCTACGCCAGAGCACACGTGACCGCACCGCCAGCGGGGCGGACGGTCAGCCCGCGGTGCGTGATGATGGAGCGAATGCAGATCGCGCGCATGGGTGCGTCGGCGTTTCATCAGTCTACAATCTGAGTGAAGGTTTTTAAGGGTTCAGTAAGCAAGAACTCACGTTGTTGCTTGGTTTGCTCGAGGGATATCCATGAATCAGTAACCAACTCATGTGTGACAACTGGGTCGCACGCGTTACAAGCACATCGCCACGTCGGCAACCAAAACCAGAAATATCCCAAACTTGCAGGCCCTCGCGTCACGCGCACCTTTTCGGTTTCAAATCGAAGCAAGCCCTCCCCCCCCACCCCCCTCCCTTGGCCGCGTTCCGACAAGCGTTACGTCTGCTTGTCTCCTGTAACGCTTCCCGACGAGGTCAATCTTGACCTCCAGGAGAGGGCATTAAAAGTTGAAGGTACCGGATGCACCTGGATCTGAATAGACAATGAGAGAGAGTAGCCAAATCTAAATGGATAAACGTTGTTGCAATTGTTTCCTGACATGGTGATGATCGGGTGGACGGAACAAGTGAATCGCTAAAGGAGGTTTTTCTCTCATTCTCTTATAATAGCACAAGGAAAAATAGGATCCAGTACAATTCTCGACATAGAACGATCTCATTCTCCGGCCAAATTCCCGCAATGCACGCTCCCGAACGATGGCTCGGCGATCGAATGCCCTTTCTGAACACTCAAAACTCACTCACCTTCTCGGCCCCGAGGAAGGTAAAAAGGTTAAACTTGACAATGCTACAGACTATTAGACAACGATTTCAACGACGAACACAGTCGATGGACGGCAGCTCAATTCCTGTGGATGTGGAGTGGCCGGTTGACCGTGTTTGCAGTCGCCTACCATCAGAATCCTGTTCAAGATTCCTTCTGATTTACACAGTGAACCGTTTTAGCTCCCAAATACCGCTTAAAGACTAATCGCAGAGCAAACTGACAAGGCACTCGATTTCTGAGGGGACTGGTCATCCATGAATAACATAATCCGGAAAAGCCGACCGGGTTGCCCTTCACCGCACGATTAGTGTTACGAAGGGATTGCGCGACCAATTTCCCCTCTCCCTTGCTTTCCGCGCGAACATCCAACTGAGATAGTAGCGTGAGGACCATCCGACCACGGAAGTAAAAAGCTTCGAAACCAGTCACGGATCGAACAGTCCAGCTCGCTCCACATCCAAGAATCGAAGGATGGCAGTCCAAGTGCAACTATGGGAAAAGCTATGACTGCCTCATGCAACAGCCAGACCAAAGTCGGTCCACTGCCGAAAAGAACTGACTGGCTTATTGGCGCGTTTCAAACCTTGCCGATGTTTGTTTAGTCGGCAGCGGTGGAAAACCGCCAGTGGGCTGACATCACCCGAGGCTGGTTTGACTGGTGCAGTGGCACGGCTTGACTCTCGAACGTCAAACGGGTGAGCATGTGCGTACAGCACGCAGCTCAACGGCTCTCAGAAGGCATAAAAAAAGCAGAAATTCCAGAAGCTGATCAGGTCCGTGACGTTTGAATTTCGCTTTTCTCCCGCCTCTCGTCTTGACCTGTCCATCTATGGTGAACCCAAGTAGATACGGCATAAACTCATTAAGGAGAATCTGGAGCAGTACGACACAGGAGAGATCTGATTATCTTGTGCAAAACCACTTTCTACCATAAAAATCCCTCAAGAGAAAAAGGATGAACCCACAGTGGTGGACAAAGAATTGAACCTCGATATGAGGTAAAAGGTACATTATGGGCACTTTGACCTCGGAGCCCCAATTTCTTGTTCTGCTCGACACATGGACCCATTTAAATGTCTAAATGACCCTTCAGCCCCGCCAGCCGATCTTACCAACCAGAGGGCCCGGTCGACCAATAGAGAAAACCTTTAGGCCCGTCGTCTTCGTACAGTCACTCTCGAGCTCGATTGGACAAGGTTAGTTAATTAATGACTATTGTTCGCCCCACGACATTCGATGAGTAGCGAACACCATATCGAACTTGATGCTTTTGTGGTATACTTCAAAACAATGTGTCAACAGGATAAGTTCCGATCTTGTTTTCCTTTCCATAGCACACGGTTCTGGATGTCACAAAACCGTCGGGTGTATTTTCGGCGCATTATGCCTACAAGCAGTTATTCAAGATAGCCAAACCGATAACATCCCGGCTATCTCGACTTGCGCTTGCATCTGGCAGGCCCTCTTGTTGACCGCCGCCCAAACGCAGGCTCCGACGCTGATGCATCCGGCAATGCGGGTCCACGCAATAGGCTGAGGCAGGAATTCCGACCCAAAGGTCAATTCATCCGGACTTCATTTCTTTTAATGGCATGTAAATTGCAAAGAAACACCATCTTCGTAAAAAACTTGACCTTATATTCATTCTTCCGAAAGAGGAGTAGAATTTTACCTAAAATTGCTTCAATCACAACACATAAGAGTAACACGTGGCACGTGCCTTACATCCTAATCTGAAGCCTTTTCGTGTGAATGGTTGTTGAGAATTTAGATCCTCATGATCACGCATGATGGGCTAGAGGACCTCAAACATAACATGGCTTGTTTCCATTGAACATGCATTTAGTGTGCCTTGACAATGAGGGCAAGCCAACGGCGAGGGACTAAAAAACTCATCAACATGTGTGATGACCAGTCTCAGACAGGAATCATGGTTGGTTGTAGTAGAAGGCATGTGTTCTTTCAGTCCTATGCACCCTAGACAACATTGGACATTGAAACACATCAAAGGGCGAGAGAGAAGGGAGATGGTTATGGTTAAGGGACAACCTGATGAGTACACTTCACCACAAGCTTTGTAGTATGAGAGTTCTTCGCTCCCACGGAACAGTAGAATTTTCAGTACTTGCCGCAAAGTCCGTCCATGTGGGTCGCTTGCTTTTTCACTCACCCGCTGCATGCACATTCTGCATGCCTCCGCTGCATGCCTTAATTGGATAAATAACTTATGAAAAACAGATATCACGCTCTCGTACCAAAAACTAGCATTCTGAGAACTTTTCCACATGATGCACGATTGAATGAGAGTGCTCTTGTTGCGCTACAAGAAGGTTATGACCCCCACCCTGGTACCACTCGACGTAGCACGCCTTCCACGTCATCGACACTAAAAGGCCGTTGTATGCATGCTGCACGCGTACCCAGAAGAAAAAGTGGAGAAAAGGCATTTAACAGAGCAGAACGGCTCAAAATTCTGCAACGTGCTGCACATCGCAAATAGATACCTTTCTCTTCGCAATGGTC
>SZWC01002745.1:202461-207461 GCA_023375785.1 Penium margaritaceum
GGACGGGTGCAAAAACAGGGACGGGTGCAAAAACAGGGAAGGGTGCACAACAAGGACGGGTGCAAAAACAGGGACGGGTGCAAAAACAGGGACGGGTGCAAAAACAGGGACGGGTGCAAAAACAGGGACGGGTGCAAAAACAGGGATGGGTGCAAAAACAGGGACGGGTGCAAAAACAGGGACGGTGAGAGCTTTTGTTAATCACCAGCCTGCAAAAAGAGGTGTGCTATTGCGATGGTCTGCCCCGCAAGAGGCATACCGTAGTGATTTGTACATCCCCTCAAAATAATTATTTTTCATTCGCCTATGCTCACACCTAAAATTATGGTTCACTTGGGGGAATCATCGCCATAATTCTGTCCATATGGGTTTAATACACAAACTTTGTTGCTCATTTTTGTGCCATGGGAGAATCACTTCCAAAATTATGAATTCATGAATGCACCAGTGGAAGTTTTGCTTTCCAAGATTTCAATGAAAAAGAGCATGTAGGCCAGATCAGGTGTAGGACAACTGCATCATTTCAGCGCTTGATCTTGGAGGAGGAGAGCGAATGAATCGTTGTCTGCTCGTTCAGGCACTTGCAGCGACGTGCACTTTCTTGCGAGTGCTGGAAAGTGCACGTCAGTGATGCATGCTGTTTCCTTGCTCCTGATTGGATGTAAACTCGCGCTCCCGCTCGCACTCCCGCTTTCCGTCAATCGCTCAGCGATTGACGGAAAGCGGTTTACTCAGTCGCTTCGCAAAGCATCTGCCACGCTGCTTGGCAATTCGCACTTCCTCACCTGAATCGAATGAACCGTGCGTTCACTTGCAGACTCGAAGAATTGAACTCTAGATAGCCACGTGGGAGAATTTAAAAAGCGGACCTTTAAAGGAGTGTGCCATGGGAGAATCACCTCCAATATTACAGAAGGGCCAAATCTGGGTGAAAATGGAGATCACAGAATTAGGTGAAAAATATGAATGAAAATACAAATCACTACGGTACGTGGTGTGAGCAGTGGCGCAGCAGTCGAACCGCAACCACGGTACCACTGGTGGCAGCAAATTGAGGGGTGACTGGGGCGGCAGCGAGGACAATAGAACGATGCAATGATAATGGCAACAATGACGATGACAGCAATGACGATGGTGGCGGCGGCAATTGCGGCGGCAGTAGCGGTTGCAGTGGCAGCGGAGGCGGCCGCAGAGGTGGCGCTGGCAGCGGCAGCATCAGCAGCAACACCAGTGGCGGCCATGGCAATGATGACAATGATGACTACGACAACGCCATTGAGAAAGAAAGAAACAATGGCAGAGGGAAAAATAGCGACGGCGGCAACAATGATGGCGGCAACGGCAACTACGACGACGACGACGACGACGACGACGACGACAACGACGGCAGCGGCGGCAGCGGCGGCGGCGGCGGCAGTGGTGGCGGTGGTGGCGGAGAGAGCGTTGGCAGCGGCAAGGGCGGCGGCGGTGACAGCGCCGGCGGCGGCGGCGGCGGCTTCGGCGGCAACGACGACGACAATGACGACGACGATGGCAACATTGGCAGCGACAACAGCGGTGGTGGCAGCGACAACAGCGGTGGCGGCAACGAGAAGACGACGATGATGACGACGACGGCAACAGTGGCGGCGGCGACAACAAAATGACAACAGTGACAAGGGCGACAAATACGATGATGGCAGCGATGACAGTGACAATGACGAGGACGACGTCGACGACGATGACGATGAGGACAACGAAGACGACGACAACGACAACGACGACGAAGACGACAACACGACGACAATGGTAGCGGCAGCGGGAACAGCGGAGGCTAAGGAGGCAGCAGCTGCAGCGGTGGCAACAGCAGTCACGGCGATGACGAAGACAACTGGGCAGAGGCATCTTTGACGACAATGACAGAAGCAGCGAGAAACACTGAGCATGCAGACAATGTTGACAAAAGAGACGAGCCACCATGAATGAAGATGCCGCTGATGGCAACAACGACAACTACGTGGCAGTGCTTAAGGTTTTGAGACGCTTTGTGAAGCGCTTTTAAGTTTTCAACAAAGTGCTGTGATGATGAAGACATCGTCGCCAGGCATGAGTGAGAAAATCTAGCTGTCTTCCCTCTCAACTATTTGCCATTTGAATAGATGTCTAATTCTACTGTTCAACATTTGAAAGGGTGAGTAGTCATGAATTTGAAAAGCTGAGCAATCTGATAGAATTCAATTATTCGTCCTATTATTTGTAGCTACTAAAGTACTTTCTCCATAAGGCATAAGAAGATTCCACAAAGACTTCACCAATACTTCACAAAAACCTTGTATTCAGATGTTTTAGAGGGTCTACACACCAGATATCTGATCTGACATTTGAATGTTAAATGACTCGTTCAAATCATCACGTATCAAATGGTTTTTTTTTTTGGACATGTCCGGTTGTCGCCACCACCATGGCATCGCGGTCGTGCGCATCACGCTGACAATAACACCGACAGGGTGCGCACGGAGACCACGGATGTTGCCGCTACGGTCGCCGTGGCGGCATCACCGGAGGTGGTGCCAAAAGGGCAGCATTATCCGCAGCAGCCGTGGGTGGGTGACTGCTGCTGCAGCTGCTGCTGCTGCTGCTGCATCTGCAGCAACAAAGGTGGCCTGTGCATCAAATCAGAGCGTAGCTGCGGCACTGGTGCACTCCCTGCTGCCATTGGGCAGCGGCGAAGGTGGCGGCACAAAGAGTGCACCAGAGCCGCAGCTACCCTGTGATTGGATGAACACAGGCCACCTTTCACTCACTCGCAGTGTGAGGTGGTAGGGGGGCACAAGACTGCATCCTGTAGGTGCAGCTGTTTGCTGTTTTGTTTGTTTTTCTTTCTTCTTCTTTTTCATTTGGAGGGAATCAATAAATGATAGAGGAAAGCCTTCACGGACCGGCACAACCACGTGCTGTTTGTTTCGACCCTTCCCTTAATCCCCCGTTGCAGCAGCAGCTTAATAACCTCCAAATTTGGATCGCCTGGTCCCCCCCCCCCCCCCTGTTTCCCTCAGAAATGAGACCATGAGAGCATTTCAAACTCAACGGACAGTGAACCTGGGTGGCTGGGGTACGTGGGGCAATTTCCCTCGCGAATGCTGAACTATTGACCCCTCTTTTCTCTCAGGGGGAGGAACGGTCAACAGTCTTGACTCGACGGTCTGTTTCGACTCGAACCAGGCTGGCAGCTTTCGGGCGGCCGGAACACTTTGGCATATAGGGGAGGATGTTGGAAGGTCCATCTTTTTCCGCACTCTTTTTTTTTCTTCTTCTTCTGTTTTTCTTTCTTTTCAATTTCCACTCTGTTTCACGGAGCAACCGAGGCCACAAGTTAGGTAGGCTGCCCACACACACCCACCCACTGCAGCAGCGCCACCTCCTCTGCTCCTCCTCGCATGCAGAGCACAAGGCGTGCAGCCAGCACGCCTTTTGCTCTACACGGTCCATGCCACTCCTTGAAGGGGAAGGGAAGGGCGGGGGGGGGGGGGGGGAGATGGCTTGCACCAAAGCGGGAGACAGGCCGGAGGGGGAATGGGAAGGGGGGGGGAGGGGACGTACTTCCATCCCGACTCGAGCCACGCACGGAACGCCACCCAGTCGCTCTCACTCAGATTCGCCACTATCTCCCACGGCGGCAGCTGCACCACCGCGCCCGGGTGCGACCTTCCCCGGAAAAAGCCCAGAGGATGGGCAGGGCTGGAGGGCCCGCTGTTGGACGGCGTCGAAGCCTCCGACCCGGAAGCTTCCCCGCGGCTTCGGCGCTCATTCCTCCGCTCCTTCCTCTGCTGCTCCAGCACCTCCGCCTGCGCCACCGCCAGCGCCAGGTCAACGCCCGCCTTCTCCAATTCGTCGTTGGTGACGGCCGTCATGGTGGGTGCCCTTCGCCGAAGCTTCACGCCCTTGCGGGCGGCAGACTGCTGCGCACCCATGGCTGCTGGGCTGTTCGGGTACTTACTTTGCTCGGTTGCTAGATGGCTTGGTTGCTTGATTGCTTCGGTGCTCGGTTACGTCAGTTGCTGTGGTTTCCTTGGTTGCTAAGTTGCTCGGTTGCTTGATTGCCTGGCTCCGTTGTTGCTTGGTTGCTAGGTTGAGGAAATGGGGAAGGTGTGCAATGCAGCACCTCGCAGCACCTCACAGCACCTCATGAAACCCAAGCAAGGTGTTGCGGTGGTCATAAGGGAAGAAAGGCAACTGCGGAAAACGGCTAAGTTGGGTTGTTCATGGAAAATGTGACTGCAGCAACTCAGGAGACTCCGTGACTGAGTTCAGCAGCTGCGGACTCCGTTTCTCTTGTGGTTGCTCGTCTCCTCTCTTGCCTGTTGGACTGCTTG
The DNA here is from genome assembly GCA_023375785.1 of Penium margaritaceum. NCBI lineage: Eukaryota > Viridiplantae > Streptophyta > Zygnematophyceae > Desmidiales > Peniaceae > Penium > Penium margaritaceum. The sequence goes on from SZWC01002745.1 coordinate 206,814, forward strand.
CTTGCTTGCTTGCTTGCTTGCTTGCTTGCTTGCCTGCTTGCTTGCTTGCACAATCGGTAGCAGCTGAAGGAAAAGTCACGGAAGTCGAACAACATTCCTTTCGCCGTGCCACATTGTCAAGATGCTCAATGACTACGTCCACTTGGCAAGTGTGTCCACCTGTGTCACTCTGGGGAAAGCAGCGACCATGCTGTGGGTTCCACAGGGTTAGGCAGCCACATCGACGAGAAGGGGAAGGAAGGGGTCAAGGAAACGTCGGAGTGTGCGGGTTCACGACATCACCGGAGCGGGGGCGGAGAGGAACCGCTGCTGTTCAACCTGCAAACGGAATGCTGAGCTGTTCGACGTACGACGGTAATGCCGAGCGCCTACCTTGGCGAGGAAAACTAATTTTCTATCGCGCTGACGAATCCATCGCGGCATCCTCAAGGCAGCAGCCCTGTTTCGGTGAAAATCGTAAAACCGTGCGACTCGGACGGCTCATTGTTCTTTCAGTGAACTCCTACCCCTCTAGTGGTCCTCGGTTTGAATGCTGTTTTCTTCCTCTCGTGTCTGAATTCCAGGAGGGTAGGCCGAAGCAAATGAAACTCCCTTTTTCGTCCTTCCAGTTGGCGCGTCAGCGTTCCCCCCTATGCGCCGTCACCACGT
>SZWC01002745.1:209961-220481 GCA_023375785.1 Penium margaritaceum
CGCATATGCATACGCCTACGCATACGCATACGCATATGCATACGCCTACGCATACGCATACGCATATGCATACGCCTACGCATACGCATACGCATATGCATACGCCTACGCATACGCATACGCATATGCATACGCCTACGCATACGCATACGCATATGCATACGCCTACGCATACGCATACGCATATGCATACGCCTACGCATACGCATACGCATATGCATACGCCTACGCATACGCATACGCATATGCATACGCCTACGCATACGCATACGCATATGCATACGCCTACGCATACGCATACGCATATGCATACGCCTACGCATACGCATACGCATATGCATACGCCTACGCATACGCATACGCATATGCATACGCCTACGCATACGCATACGCATATGCATACGCCTACGCATACGCATACGCATATGCATACGCCTACGCATACGCATACGCATACACATACACATACACATACACATACACATACACATACACATACACATACACATACACATACACATACACATACACGTACACATACACATACACGTACACGTACACGTACACATACACATACACCTACACATACACATACACATACACATACACATACACATACACATACACATACACATACACATACACATACACATACATATACATATACATATACATATACATATACACATACACATACACATACACATACACGTACACGTACACATACACATACACCTACACATACACCTACACATACACCTACACATACACCTACACATACACCTACACATACACCTACACATACACCTACACATACACCTACACATACACCTACACATACACCTACACATACACCTACACATACACCTACACATACACCTACACATACACCTACACATACACCTACACATACACCTACACATACACCTACACATACACCTACACATACACCTACACATACACCTACACATACACCTACACATACACCTACACATACACCTACACATACACCTACACATACACCTACACATACACCTACACATACACCTACACATACACCTACACATACACCTACACATACACCTACACATACACCTACACATACACCTACACATACACCTACACATACACCTACACATACACCTACACATACACCTACACATACACCTACACATACACCTACACATACACCTACACATACACCTACACATACACCTACACATACACCTACACATACACCTACACATACACCTACACATACACCTACACATACACCTACACATACACCTACACATACACCTACACATACACCTACACATACACCTACACATACACCTACACATACACCTACACATACACCTACACATACACCTACACATACACCTACACATACACCTACACATACACCTACACATACACCTACACATACACCTACACATACACCTACACATACACCTACACATACACCTACACATACACCTACACATACACCTACACATACACCTACACATACACCTACACATACACCTACACATACACCTACACATACACCTACACATACACCTACACATACACCTACACATACACCTACACATACACCTACACATACACCTACACATACACCTACACATACACCTACACATACACCTACACATACACCTACACATACACCTACACATACACCTACACATACACCTACACATACACCTACACATACACCTACACATACACCTACACATACACCTACACATACACCTACACATACACCTACACATACACCTACACATACACCTACACATACACCTACACATACACATACACATACACATTCTGTAACGGGTCGAGTCTCCAGCTCCTGCTCCGAAGTCGTCATCAGAGTTTGCAGAATGGCGTTCTCAGTCCGCGTCAGGGGTTTACCCCCTTTGCAAGACTGAGGGGCAATCGTTATCAACGACCCAGAGCAAGGAGACTCGAAAGACTCGTCTCCGGAGGCCCATTTCCGTTTTTAACCAATCCCCTGGTTTTGGGACCCAAACCGGGGGTTTTTACCTTGAACTCGTGTGTTCGCACGAGTTATTCCGTTTATGTTATGTCGAAGTTCATCGTAAACGAACTTCGATTTCCATTTTCCCGTTTGGCGTGAAATCGTCGTGTGCAAGGCACGCTGGCGATTTCACGCCAGCTCTCTCGACCTCACCCTCGCTCCCCCTATCCCTCGTCCTCTCTTACTCGTTTGCAAGGAGGGCGAAGGGGGGCGAGGGCACGAGGCCAAGAGGCCTCGCCCTCGAGGCCCTCGTGGCCCCTCAGCCGCCAATCGGGCTGAGGCCGCGATCGGCGGCTGGCGGCTGGCCGGCCGGTCGCTTGGCCAACCGCCCGCCGTCCAGCCGGCCGGCAGCGAGCTGGCCGGCGGCCAGCGAAGTGCTGGCCGCTGGCCAGCCCTCGCTGACGCGAGGGGTGGTGCGCAACCACCCCTCGCTTCAGCGAGGAGGGAGGGCCCAACCGTCCCTCCCGCTACATTCCTCCCCACTCATTATGAACCGTCCCGGTTCATGAACAACAAGAAGGATTGTCAGTCAGTGAGTCATCAACATTGTGAAAGAAAATTAATATTTTCAATCACCAGCTAAACATGAACACGTGCATGGTATTTAGACCTAAGCTGCAGCTTGTAGGTCAGCACGGCTAGCGGCCTTTCCCCTTTAGGCTAGAGCGTCCGCGCGACAACCATGTTGGACGTCCCCAACCTCCTATGGTTGCTTTCCATGAATGTTGCCGTGTGGGAATGTTGTTCACTTTTTCCGTGTTCAGATGGTGCCTCCTGCCACACGTCGGTCTGTGTGAGCTGCAAGCTCGCTCTTGTACTCGTTGACCACCCCTGCAGGCAACCGAGATTCGGGCTCCCATGAATTATGTTCAGGTCCACAACCAGCCAAATTTATGAGGTAATCCCTGACAACGCGCGACCGAAGAGTACGCTCTCGGTGTTGGAGTAGGCGAAGGACCTCGTATTGGTCGTCGGTAGCCAGGACTGCTGGCGGTGGCTGAACGGTTCCTTCTGCCGTGTATGGAGCGAGCAGGCTCACATGAAACACGTCATGTATCTTCATACTTGGCGGAAGAAGCAATCGGTATGCCACTGGCCCGATGCGTGCCACAATGGGAAACGGCCCAATCCACTTCGGTAGAAGTTTTCTTGCCCCTGGAAACTTCAGCCGAAGGTTTTTAGTGCTAAGCAGCACTTTTTCACTGATGTCAAACGAGACCTCCCGGGGACCTTTGTCGGCATATGTCTTTTGTCGCTGCCGAGCTGCTTGAAGGTGACCCTTCGCCTCGTGTAACAAGGAGTCGATGCACTCGGCAAAGGCTTGAGCAGAAGGAACCTGCCCTCCTGTACTCCCACTCTTCACCAATGAAGAGAGTAACACTGGATGCCGACCACTGTTCAACACGAACGGTGTGAACTGTGTGGATTCCTTCACCGAGTTGTTCACCACAAAATCTGCCGGTGCTAGGAATTCGTCCCAATCATGCATGGCAGGGTCCACGTACATGCGGAGCATCTTCTCCAGAGTGCGATTCATGCGCTTTGTCCGTTAGTTTGAGGGTGAAATGTTGTCGACATTTGTCTCACTGCCGAAGTATTCGTGCATCTTTTGCCAGAACTTACTAGCAAATGTTTGATCTCAATCGGAGATAATACGCAACGGCAAGCCGTGGTACTTTACGACACCCTCAAAGAAGGGGCGAGCGGTCTCCTCTGCATTCACGTCAGTGGTTGTAGGAATGAAGTGTGTCATCTTCGTCAAAAGATCCACAACCACTAGTATTGCGTCATGGCCACGGGCAGTGTCCGGAAGACCAGTAATGAAGTCCTTAGTGACGCACTCCCATGGAGTCCCAGGAATGGGAAGTTGTTGGAGGAGTCCAGCAGGCTTCTTGTTACTAGCCTTATTCCGAAGACATGGGTCGCATGTCATGCAATACTCACGGATATCGACACTCCATCCTGGCCACCAATAGTGGTCCGAGAGTGCCTGTCCGGTCTTTCGGGGTCCCACATGACCTGCGACCGGCGGGTCGTGGAACTGGGAGATAACCTTTGCTCAAAGGTCTCCCGAGTTTGGCTGAAAAACTTGTTCTCCGTGCCAGAAGATTCCTGCGGCCTCCACCAAGCCGTACTTGTCCAGATTTTGAGAGTCTTGAAACCAAGAATCCACACAGTATCCCCTCCGGATCCTGTTTACAAAACCGTTGTAATGGATAATCTCTCGTGGTGGTTGCCGCAGAGGTGCAGGGGGATTTGGTGCTTGTACTGTTGCTGTTGCCATGGCCATAAAACACCCACTGACCCCGGTGGTTGCTTTAATTTCCTCAGGCTGTCGGCTCAGTGGATCGGCTACATTGATGCGTCCTGGCCGATATTCCCATGTGAACGAGAATCGACTCAGGTATTCGCTCCAACGCGTCTGTCGTCTTGACAGGTTCGGTTGCGTTTGGACAAACACCAATGGATTATGGTCGGTTACAACCGTCACACCCTCTTCCACACCCTCGAGGTAGCAACGCCACATCTTGAAAGCGTGTACTACCGCAAGGAGCTCTTGATGCCCATTCGTGTACCGCGTTTCCGCGGGGATGAGCTTCCGGCTCTCATACGCAATTGGGTGACCGTTCTGCATGAGGACGGCTCCAAGTCCTACTACCGACGCATCACATCGAACCTCCCACGGTTACGATGGATCCGGAAGAGCTAGGACGGGCGGCGTGGAAAGAAGCTCTTTGACTTTGAGAAATGCGTTCTCGCAATCAGGTGTCTATTCCCAACGCACGTCTTTTCGAGTGAGCCTGGTTAGCGGTGCTACCAGGGTAGAATACCCTTGCATAAACCGTCGAAAGTAGTTTGCAAGGCCGAGGAAAGACCGAATCTGCCCAACATTTTTGGGGTGTGGCCAGTCCACAACGGCTTGGACCTTTCGTGGATCGACACGGATGCCGTCCTTGCCGACAATGTGTCCAAGGTATTCGAGCTCATCTTGTGCAACCTTGCACTTGCTCACTTTCACATAGAACTTCTGTTCCCGAAGGATTGCGAGAACTTCGTACAGATGTTCTATGTGCTCTTCCATTGATTTGGAGAAAACCAGGATGTCATCTAGGTAAACCAAGACAAATTTTCCGAGTTGCTTGGCGAACATTCGGTTCATTTCTCCTTGGAAGGTTGCCGGGGCATTTGTAAGCCCGAAGCATAACACTCGGAACTGATAGTGTTCCATGTGCATTTGAAACGCGGTTTTGGGCACATCATCTTTCATGATGCGGATTTGATGGTACCCTTGAGACAAATCCAAGGACGAAAATACTTTTGCGCTTTGGAGTTGGTCAAAAAGGTCCTCAATCCGCGGTTAGGGGAATCGATTTTTCACCGTCAGCTTGTTCAACGTCCGGTAATCCACGCACATGCATAAACCACCGTCCTTTTTTTTTACAAAAAGGGTCGGCACACCGTACGGTGAGCTAGTGGGCTCGATCCACCCTTTTTCAAGGTACTCTTTGATTTGGCGTTCGGCCTCTCGCCTTTCTGCTGGACTAAGGCGATAAATGGATCTGAATAGAGGAGTCGCCTCCGGTTGCAGTGGAATCGTGTGGCCCATGTGTCTTTCTGGTGGAAGCCCAGCCGATGTGTCTTGGAACATATCCGATAACTCCGCCAATAGAGATCTGATCTCTTGTGGCGTGTCTTCTGTCACGTCGTCCTCCACTTTCTACAGCTGTGCCAAGAAGTATCCACAACCTTGTCGAATACGTCCCTTGACCTGCATTGCAGACAAGCTGGCATGGACTTTGAGTCGGGTCGGTGATAATTCCGTACTCGGAATCAACGTAAAGCGGCGTTGTCCTTTTCGAAGGATCAAACACCTTGATTCAAAGCATATTAGAGCCTTGTTGTCACGGAGCCAGGGATCTCCTAGCACCACGTCAAACGGGTCAAGAAGGTTGAGTACCTTCAACGTGACACTCTTTGTGTACCCTTGAATACAATTTTTTGCTTTACAAGTACTGATCACGGGTACCGTACGGTTGTCACCGACAACAACTGCTCCATTCGATGGCTCGTACTTTAGGCCAACTTGTCTGGTAAAGCCAAGGCTAACAAAAGAGTCGTCCCCTCCAGTGTCAGCAAGTACATTCACGGGAGCACCAGCTAGGTGTCCTTTGAACTGCATCGTCATGTTGCCTCCACTCTTCCGAGTGAACAGACTCGACGACGGTAAGCCGAGTTTGTGATAAACACAAAATCTGTACGACGGGCGTCGCAACTCCCATGATTCACCCACTCGAGTCCACATCTTGTGGACACGTGTGAATTCGGTTAGCACCTTCCAGTCTTTAAATTTGACTGGGTTGAAATAGTTGACTAAAGGTACTGTGAACGTGATTGAACTCATTGCTTTGAGGGCGTTTGCTTCAATCACTGTGTTATACAACTCTTACACAGTGGTCGGTGTCACCACCAGTAAGCATGTACGATCATGCATCTCGTCTGGAGATGCAAGGTTTAGTGGGCAACGTTGGTCAGCAAGTGTAGAATGCGGTTCAACAAGAGGAGAGAAGATAACAGAGAAATTTGAACTCGTCAAAAACTCAAATTGTTCAACATCCTCATCTGAAAACATGAATCCACACTCGTGATCCAGTTTTACCCCTGAGTGGTCCCCACTGACGTCACTCAGGGGTGGTGAAAACCCGTCCCACGGCCCTGTGTGTTACCACGGTCGGGCCCATTGTCGCGACCGCGACCCTGTCCACGGCCTTGTCTGCGGCCTCCTACTGCACCATCCCCACGAGGTGCTGCTGCTGTAGCTAACGCCGCGGCCTCTTGTCCACCCCTAGCAACCTCAGGGCACTGAGCCCTAAAGTGGCCTGGCTGCATGCATTTGTGGCAGAGCCCTTCGCGGAAGGCTGCGTTGCGACGCTCACGCACCGCCTGCAGCTCGTCATTCTGGCGGTTGCGCTTGTTGTTGGGGCCCTTGTGTTAACCAGCCTTCTTGGCTGGAGGATTTGTAGGCTGCTTGCCCTTGGCCCCGCCTCGCAGTCCAGCTGACCCACTAGCCCCAGCAGCTTCCACGTGCATGTCGCGGCCTTGCTGTACACGCGCATTCGGCCGTGCATCAAATTAGTGCTTCGGGTTCGCTGAATACACTTCACTCATGTAGTCGCGTAGCGCCCTCCAGCTTGTCCAAGCTTGGCCAGTGGCTGTCGTGGTGGTCTTGTCCTTCAGCTTCTTGTTGGCAAGACCAACACGCAAGTACTCCAGCAGCATGCACTCCGGGTACTTGAACGTCTGAGTCCCATCGCCCTTGGTGAAGCTTTCGGCTTCCTCCACGAGTGCAGTGAACTCGCTCAAGTAGGATTCGAGTGAACTGCCCAGCTGCCTGAAGTTCTTGATCTTATGGAAGGCGCGTTGCGCCTCCTCACGTTGGTTGCACTTCTTGCGCATGATCGCGCAGAAGGCCTCCCACGACATTGGCTGCCACTCAAGGTGCGGCTGCTGCGCACTCCACTCCTTGACCACATACTTGAAGAGTTTGTCTTCAAGTCGCGTAGTGGCAAGGTCGCCCCACTCGCTGAGTGGAGCCTTGTGGACACGTAGAACGTGCTCCATGCGATTCAGCCAGTTGGTCAACTTCACGCCCTTCCGGAAGATCTCCACACTGTGGAGGAAGGACGTGTTCATGACTGGCCCCGAAGTCGTCGAAGTAGGCAACTCGTTGCTGCCATTGGTAGTGGCATCCGCAACTGCGGCACACTGCGCTTGCTGCTTCATCCGCACCTGGGTCACGCTCTGCAACGCCTTGTCGAGGTCGTTGTATCGGCGACTTGCCTCGTGGGCGGCCAGGCGCTGTAGCTGGAGATCACGGTCAAGGTCCGTGATGCTCTGCCCGACGTGGGCCATCAGGTTGGCGAACACGAACTTGAGCTCTGATGTCCTCAGAGCATCGACGATAGCCTCCAGGACCTCGCGTTGTCCGTGCACCCTTACCCACTGCAGGAGATTACGGTTCGCGTACACGCCTCCAAGGAGTCCCACCTTTTGGAGGAGACTGTTGTCGACGACAACGCTCGCGTGGGTGCTGCCTTGCCCCAGTGCGGCCACATCGTAGGAAGGGGGGTCCGCTCCCATTCCTCCGAGTGGTGCCGTATCTCCACCGTCGGTGGTGATCTTGAGTCGGTCTGCCGCCTCAGCAGCAAACTCCGCAAGCCTACGACGGCCATCACGAATTGCCTTCGCGGCGTCGTCGTCTGGCTCGTTCTCACGAGAACTTCCCGTGTGACTGCTTTTAGCGCACTTGTTGCTCTCAGCAGTCTCGCTGCCGTCGGCAGCTTCAGGCGATGCGGCGGGCGCCTTATCCTTCTCGAGCAATCGGCTCGATTTTGCCGCACGACGATGGCGATGGTCGCGATCCTCGTCGCCTTCGCCATCGTCGACATCGTGCTCTTCGTCGGGGTCCTCCCGACGGGAGGTCCTCCTCCATTGCGTCGTCCATCGCATGGGGGTCGCCCATATGCGCGTCGATGTGCTCGTCGAGCACCTTTGCGGCCTCCGCACGCTTCTCTGTGTCGCTGAGGTTGGCGTCGGTTGCCTTAGGCGGTACGGTTGCCTTAGGCGGTACGGTTTCCTTATGCGATACGGTTGCCTTATGCGGTACGGTTGCCTTTGGGTTGGCAACCGTGCTCACGGCGGCGGCTCCCAAAACTTGGAGTCCGCCGAGGACGTGTGGTGAGAACATCACCACCTTGCCCTTGTTGGTCTTGGACGGTCCGGCACTTGCCATCTCGTTGTTCGTGCAACTAGAACGTGAACGTCGTTGTGAGGATCACCCCACAATGAGGAGGAATCGCCTCCTAAGATGTTGCTCTCACGATCGGTGAGGCAATTTCAATCTAAATTTCTATTTCCCTAGGCCGCCACGTCGGCACAAGGTCGTGGGTTTAGAAACTAGTCCTCCTAAGTCGTGACTCACGGCACTTGGTAGCAATTAGGGTCTAGGAAAACAGAAAATAATAATACAAGGGAGTTACAAGAAGTGTGAGTACCACTCACAAAACAAAGACAAAGAGCAAGAAAACAAGCAATTACAAGGGCAAGAACGGAAAGACTACTTTTCTTCTTGTCTTCTTGTCTTCTTGTCTTCTGGTCTTCCTTGGTCTCTTCTTGTGTCTTCTTGTCACGTCTCGCGCCCCTTGGCGACGTCCTCCTTGAGCCGGTGGAATTGGGGGAGCCGCCAAAAGTCCCCAAGGTGTTGTCCTCCCTCTTTTTAAGGCTTTCTCAAGCTTTGAGATCCCCTGGCCTTGGGAAGAAACGCTGTCCCAATTTTACGTTGAAGGAGGGAAGGAGGGGGACCTTGAAGAGAGGGAAAAAGTTGGTTGTTTGGGGGTGGGCACTCCCCACCCCATCCCAAAAAATTCCCCTAGGTCCCCTAGAGGTGAGGAGATGCCATGGAGAGGAAGCCCCAAAAAAATGAGCTCTTCTCTAGCTTCCTAACGCACTTTACGGCGCTTCAAACGGTGAAGTGTAGATGCCCTTGTCCCTTCTGGCGTTTCTGCTGCTGCTTGCAGCTGCTGGCGGCGTTTAATCTATGTCGTAGCCGCCGTTTCCGTCAAACTCTTGGTCGCGAGGGTCATCTGGCTCTGATACCACTATAACGGGTCCAGTTTCCAGCTCCTGCTCTGAATCGTCGTCAGAGTTCGCAGAATGGCGTTCTCAGTCGGCGTCAGGGATTTACCCAATTCGCAAGACTGAGGGGCAATCGTCATCAACGACCCACAAAAGGGAGACTCGAATATTTCGTTTCTCCGGAGGCCCTTTATCGTTTTTAACCAAACCCCTGGTTTTGGGACCCACACCGGGGGGTTTTACCTCGAACTCGTGTGTTCGCACGAGTTATTCCGTTAATTTTATGTCGAAGTTCGTCGTAAACCAGCTTCGATTTCCATTTTGCTGTTTTGGCGCGAAATCATCGCGTGCGAGGCACGCTGGCGATTTCGCGCCAGCTCTCTTGACCTCACCCTCGCTCCCCCTATCCCTCGTCCTCTCTTGCTCGTTTGCAAGGAGGACGAGGGGGGGCAAGGGCACGAGGCCACGAGGCCTCGCCCTCGAGGCCCTCGTGGCCCTTCAGCCGCCGATCGGGCTGAGGCCGCGATTGGCGGCTGGCGGCTGGCAGGCCGGTGGCCGGCCGGTCGCTTAGCCGGCCGCCGGCCGTCCAGCGGGCCGGCAGCGAGCTGCCAGGCGGCCAGCGAAGTGCTGGCCGCCGGCCAGCCCACGCTGACGCGAGGGGTGGTGCGCGACCACCCCTCGCTTCAGCGAGGAGGGAGGGCCGAACCGGCCCTCCCGGTACACATACACATACACATATACATATACATATACATATACATATACATATACATATACATATACATATACATATACATATACATATACATATACATATACATATACATATACATATACATATACA
>SZWC01002746.1:4587-52211 GCA_023375785.1 Penium margaritaceum
CTAGGGAGACGCGCAAAGTCTCATAAGCTTCAATAGCTTAGTAAATGCAGAGAGAAATGACAACTGACAGGTCCAGGGCATAAATACCTGCCGCGGCGCACGGCGGGTGTCGCACGCGGCAGTCCAAGAGCTGTCCTAAAACCGGCCCAAAACCACTGTTTTGGCCGTAACTCTGCGCACACATGTCAGAATCCTACGCCGTCTGAACCTAGACGTGCAGAATCAAAAGACGCACGCAACGACTGGTCACATGCATGCATCCATCGACGGACAGCGAGTATATAATGCAAAAACATGCAAATGGGGCTCATGCCCAGTCCGCCGAAAGGCGCCTGCAAGACGTAGAAGTCACAGCAAGGAGTCCCGGTGACATCTGGGGCTCTGCAACGGTGGTCGGTCAGCTCCAGACGGGTAGCCCGCCGCCTGTCGTCGCGCCGGTGTCACCAGGACCGCCTGCCTCAGGGATCTGCACGAGTATGGACACGGCCGAGTGGTCACAGTAAACTGTACAGGAACGATACAAAGCACAACAGGGGAGTCTAGGTAGATGGGTCCATTGGATCTCCTCACCTGTCGTTCAGCCTTCGGCTAATGACTTTTTTTTTGGTGTTTTAAGATGGTCCACGCAGAAAACCCCTCCCACAAGGCTTCCTTCCGGAAGCTGCTGTTTTGGTGGCTGTTTGATCCGCTCCGCTTGGCTCCGATTAGACTTCGGCAAGTTCAGCGCCCAAGGTTCCATCCAGGATGGGTTTGCATCGGTTGATGACAACCCAACTGTCCTGGCTGTGGTTCCGGTTACCTCGTCTATTCCCTTTGGCACACCAACTTTTGTACTAGTGTTGTTCCTCCCTAGCACACCCACTCCCGTGCTAGTTTCGGTCCCCCCATGCACACCTACTCCTGTGCCAATTTCAGTCGGCCTGGCAAACTTGCTCCTGTGAAAATGTCAACTTCCTTTGGCACACATGATCATGCACCAATAGCCTCATCCTCCGTCACATATGGTGATGTGCCTACACCTGTCTCTTGTGCAAACAAGTCAACACCTTTCCATGATCCTCTTACATCCTCTCTCATTCCTCACGAGCATGTTGCCCATGTTGTTGTGGCTTAGCTGCATGCTTCGCAGCTAGACTTGAGAACCTCAGCGAGCCTCGTTGTCGTTTTAGACCCCTTGCCTCCGAGGATAGAGGATCTCGGTAGGAGGGAGAGCGAGGGTCGAGGGAAAGACGGATCGAGCACGCAAGAGACAAAGCGCCATGAACGGCGACGGGTTTTGCTAAGAAGAAGAAAACACAAGTGTCTCAATAAGAACGAACATAGGTGTTACGCGGGCCCTAAGCTGCTAGCGAGGTGACGAGCGGGCGAGCAGCGAGCCCACCCTCGCTCTCACCCATGCCGAGCCAGGGTAGAACCTGGACCTGTTCCCCACATTAATCTGCTGTCAAGAACATGCAAGTCCAGGCCGAGAGAACAACCCAGCCACGATCCCCTCTTTCTCAAGCAAAAACCACGAGGAATCCTAGCATCATCAAGAATGTATGTTGTGAGAAGCTGTGGTAGGGGGAACACTCAATTCTGGGAGCGACTCTGGATTGTCTTCTCTGAACGCCCACGAGTCAACACCACTTGAGGTACAGCATCAGCACCGATGTCCCTCCAGCATCAGTCACCTGCGTCAGTGCGATGAGTATGCAGCTAGGCCAGAGGTCACAACATGTCTGTGGCACATGAACCAACACTCCCCCATGACCCACAGCCGACGCACACAGACACAGACTGACATGAGCGTCACAAGGCGTGACATGCGACTATACGAAAACAGGGGACAACCATTCACCCAGGATCACCACGCGAACACAACAACCCAACAGCGTGCACAGCTGCCTTGAAGACGTTACTGTTGAGTGCCTTCGTGAGGAAGTCAGCTCTCTACTGTCGTGTGTCTACCCAGACGATCTGGACATCACCGGCAGCAATGCGCTCACGCACAAAATGATGCTCAACATTGATGTGTTTCGTGCGTGTGTGATGCATACCATCGTGCTCGGCAATGGCCTTGGTGCTCTGGTTGTCACAACGCAGGGTGATGCAGCGAATGGGAACACGAAGTTGCTGAAGCAAGCGACAGAGCCACACACTCTCGCAGGTACCTGCACCTAGTGCAACATACTCAGCCTCATTGGAGCTGCGTGCCACGTAACCTTGCTTGCCACTCTTCCATGACACGGCAGTCCCTCCAACGAGGAAGATGTAACCTGTACGACTCCGAGCGTCGGTGTCATGTGCCCAGTCGTTATCTGTGTATCCATCCACTACAATCAATGGTTGCGCTCGATAGCACAGTCCGGTGCGTGCAGTGGAGAGAGCATACCTGACGACACGCAGTGCTGCCTCCATATGTCGTGCTCTAGGGGCCTGTGAGAACTGAGCAAGGAAGTTCACCGAGAAGGCGACATCTGCCCTCGTCGTCGTAGCCAGATACATCAGTGACCCAATGACGCGAAGATAGTCTGTCACGTCGACTGTCTCCCCCAGCTTAGACACATCCATTGTCTTCAGCAGCCTCTGTCCTGCTGGGGTCATGGGTGTCGACGCTGTGGGAGTGGACTCAAGCTGGGAGGCGAATCGCTCCCCCAGGCTACAAACATACGTAGCCTGGTGAACATGACGCGTGCGACGAGAATGGTCGCGCTCAAGCTCCATGCCCAAGAAGACTCGAGCAGGCCCTAAGTCTTTCATCTTGTACGCGGAATGCAAGAGTGTCTTCACTGACTTAGTAATAGTAGCCTGGCTGGGCGACACGATCAGCAGGTCATCCACATAGACGAGAACAGCCACGAAGGGGACTGAGGGTGGAGTGACAAAGATACAGGGATCCACCGTACTACGTCGGTATCCTCCTTTCTCAAGAGTGGAGGTGATTTCTTGGTTCCAGCACCGAGGCGACTGCTTCAAGCCATAGAGTGCCTTCCGTAGTTGCCAGACTCGGTTGGTGCCATCGGAGAAGCCAGGTGGCTGGACCATGTAAATCTCCTCATCTAGCTGTCCGTGGAGGAACGCATTGTTCACATTCATCTGCTCCAGCTCCCAGTCGTGGTGGGCCACAAGACTCAATAGTGCTCGAGCTGTGGTGTATCGCCCGACTGGTGCAAACGTCTCGTCGAAGTCGATGCCTGGGACCTGGGAGAACCCTTTAGCCGTGAGGCGCGCCTTGTACTTGTCGAGTGCACCATTGGGTTTGTACTTACGCCGAAAGACCCAACGAGCGTCGATGGCTTTGCGCCCAGGTGGCAGATCGACAAGCTCATACACCGCATGATCATCAAGGGCGTTGAGCTCAGCACGCATCGTAGCCTCCCACTGCTGTGCATCAGAGGCTGCACGTGCTTGACGCACAGTGGAAGGCTCAGGGGGCAAGACAGTGGTGGCCGACGTGGCGTGGCACTTAGCTACACTACTCAAGACGGTGGCTTCCAAGGCTTGCTCATGCTCCGAACATATGAGCGCATAGCCAAGGGTGGAACTAGGGTGGACAACCCCAGTAGCTAAGCCCAACGCGTCCATGCCGGTAGGATGAACAGGGGGGTGTGCAGTCTGAGAGTGAGGAGGACGTGCTGAGGTGAGGGAAGTGCTAGGACGATGTGGGAGTGCACGAAGGCGCCCCCCCCCCCGGACGAAGGGTGAGGCAGGAGGAGGACCAGTGGTGACATGCGGAGGCGGGTCAGAAACCCGAACGGGAGAGACTGCAGGTGAAGTGGGAACTGGAGGTGTGCCCGAACTGGACGAGACAGCGGGAGATGGGGCTGACTGGGAAGAGTCGGTGACTGGAGAGGCAGACTGGGGAGAGTCGGTGACTGGAGAGGAGGGTGCGTCGGAGGAACTGGACGCGGACGATACGTCGGGGGAAGAAGACGTAGAGAAGATAGGGACAGCCCCAGACGACGAGGACTGCAACGAGGATGAGATTTTGCCACAGCGCACACCACAAAGAACAGCACGTTGGGAGGAGCGAAGAGAGACTGTGCCAACACCACGGCTAGCAGTGAAGTCCATACCTTGTTCATCCAGAGAAGGCACAGACAGCAGGCTGAGTTCCAGCGAAGGCACGTACAAAACGTCAGGCAGATATAGTGCGCCACTGGGGCCAACAAAGCGAACCACACCCACACCTTGAACTGGCAGCAAATGACCAGACCCGGTACGAACAAAGCGGACAGAACCGACGGGACTTAACGACTTAACTGAACGAGGACCGCACGGACGTCATGTGATGAGTAGCCCCGGAGTCAAGGACCCAGAGGCCACTGGACAGACGCACAGGGGGCAGCACACTGGATGTCGCAACAACGCCAATGGAGGATGGAGACAAGGTACAAAGGGAGAGACAACAAGGAAGAAAGTCAGACTGCCAACGCTCAATCCACGGGACAGACGGACACAAGGCACCTAGAACATGCCCCGGAGGATCCCCACGAAGGACAACGTCAGTCTGACACGCAAGACCTCTGGCCAGTGGTGCAACACCCTCACCTCCCTGATCACGAAGGCAAAGAAGTTGGAGGAGGGACTGCTCAAGGTGACGCTCCCGATCACCACGGTCGCCATCCACTGACGCCGACGGAGCTGGAGTAGACGCGCCGGTGGAAGACGGGAACCACGGTGGAGCGGTGTAGGCAGAGGACGGGGGCCCAGTGTACGTAGGGGCACCGTAAGGAGGTGGCCAGCCCCAAGGGTAAGGAACAGGCAGTGGAGGAGAAGGCACGCTGGAGGCGGCGTAAGCCTGAGCCGGAGGTGGGGCGGAGAAGCGCGACGGGCCACCGGAGCCAGAGGGTGAGGATGTAGAGGAGGAGCCGGAGGTGCGAGCCCAGTGAGCGCGCATGGCGCGGGCGAGGCGTAGGTCATCCGGAGGAGCCGGGCAAGTACGAGCAGAGTGCTCAGTAGAGCCACAGTTCTAGCACACAACGGCGCCCGGAGCCCGAGAGGAAGCGGCAGCACCCTTATCCTTGCCCTTGCCCTTGCCCTTCCCTTTGCCCTTGCCATGACCCTGGGAAGCGAGGGCAGCGGCAGGAGAGGAAGAGGAGGCGGTGGAGGCGGGGGAAGATGCAGCAACGGAGAGGGAGGAGGGTGCAGTAGAGGAGAAGGAGGGTGCTGCTGCAATGGTGAGCGCAGCAACACCGTAACTGAAGAGCGATGGAGGCGCTTGTTCTGAAGACTGGTCCACTAGGCAGCAAGGCGCTCGGAGGTGAAATCCCAGAGAGCCCCTACCCCTGGCGGGGAATCCGGGGGAACGGGCTGTGAGGCAAGCTGCTGTAGCTCGTCAGCTTTGACGTCACGAAGAAGGTCGGACAGCTCTGGGATAAGGCCGTTGACCATGGTGAGGACGGTAGAGAGCTGGCCAGGTGCTGCTTTGCCAAGCTCGCGAAGGAGCTTGAGACCGCGAGACCAATAGGCATCAGCGGTCTCGTCACTACGCATGAGAAGTGTGTTGAACTGGACTGTGAGGGTGCTCTGAGCGACCTGGCCAGTGACAGTGGTGCGACGACGCAGCATGGCATATGCACCGACAGGGTCGGCAAGACGCTGGACAGCAGGATCAGCATTGAACGTGGCGACATCATCAATCAGCAACTCAGGAGCGGCAGCGATGAGGGCGCGCACGGCACGGGCAGACTCAGTTGCAATGGGAGTGAATGGAGCAACAGCTGGGGAGTAATACTCCCACAGCTGCTCCCCTTGAGCCCACGCGCTAAAACGCACTTCCCAGGGGGTGAATGCGAGCCCAAAGGAGAGGGAAGGTGGTTGTGAGAAGAAGTCATGTTGGCTAGGCGCGAGGGAAGTGGCGGCAACAGTGGTAGTGCCAGCGAGCGCAACAGCAGAAGTGTTAGAGGAAGAAGAAGAGGTGCCTGCAGGAGGAGTGTGGCTGGTTCCAACTGACGCAGTAGGGAGGCGACGCGGCACTATGGCGGCGACCTCATAAGCAAAAGTGGCGCGATTATCCTCAGCAAGCTTAAGGCGGTCCTCAGCCTCCTGGTATGCCTTGCGAGCGAGGGTCAGCTGGCGCTGAAGAGTCACTATGACTGACTCGTCGTCACCAGGCATGGTGACGACGCGAGGGCTCTGCCGGACATATTTCGGCAGAGTTTCCCCAGCCCCAGTGGGCGTGGGAAAAATGGGGTAGCCTGAGGCAAAGAATCAAAACACTGCAGGTCAGCCCACCCCGAGTCAGACAGGACAAGCCACCGCAGAAAGAGAAGAGGGAAGGTACGCAGGCACAATATGCAGACAAGGGAGTCAAGAGGACGGGCTGCGGAGGAAAGCAAGGAGTGGGGGAACCACAGCAGTAGAGGCAGCAGAAAGAACAGAGACGGTGGACGCAATGGGCACCACTAGAGCAAAGGCTCCAGTGGTGCAGGCAGCAGCGAGAGTAGAGAAGACTGCTGCAATGGAAATGGTTGCTCTGACGAGGCTGGAGGCGGCAGATGGAGCAGATGAGGCTGCGGTGACGGCGACTGCGGTGGAGGTGCGAATGGAAGCAGCGACTGCCGTTGTAGCTGATGCAGCTGAGGCCGTTGCAGAGGCAATGGCAGATGCTGCAGCAGATATTTGTGTGCCTATATCAGCAGCCGCTGCAGCAATGGGACCAGCAACAACCGCGGCCTTTGTGTATGAGTCTGCAGCGCGCCCTGCTGAGGTGGTGGCAGGAGCACGCGAGGCTCTAGCGGCAGCGGCGAAGGTGGCTGCAGCTACCGCTACTGCATCAATGATAGCTGAGGTTGTGTGTGTAAGGATGCCCACAAGACTAACGACGTCCTGCGAGAACGCTGAGTGCAGCTGGGCAGCAGGAACCTCGGGATCGCCGAACGGCAGAGGGTCCTCCCTAAGAGAATGGGAAGGGGAGATGCTTACCGGACGATGACATAACGCGCGAGCAGACCGTGCTGAGGCGAACTCGGACCCCGGGTCGCTGCTCATGCCGCGACGACGTCGTTCACGTCGGTGCGACGTTCCCTCGTTGTAGTACTCCACCAACGCGGCCACGTCTGGAACGTCACCATGCGCCAGTGTCGCAGCTGAGGTGGAAGGAAGGTGGGCGTCCTTTGCAACTGCTGCTGCTGTTGCTTTGCTCTTGTTGCTGCTGCTGTTGCAAGTGTAATAGTTGAGGTTGCAGCAGCCGTATTTGGAGAGATGTATGGCCGCGGTCGCTTTGCTGCTGTTGCTGCTGCTATCGCTTTACTGCTACTGCTGCTGTTGCTGTTGCTTTGCTGTTGTTGCTATTGCCGCTGCTGCAAGTGGATGGGCACCTGCTGCTGCTACTGCTGTCGCCTTGCTGCTACTGCTGCTGCTGCTGCTGCTACTGCTGTTGCTTTGCTGCTGCTGCTGCTGCTGCTGCTGTTGCAAGTGGATCGGCACCTGCTGCTGTTGCTGCTGCTGTTGCCTTGCTGCTACTGCTGCTGCTACTGTCCCTATGCTGCTGCTGCTCCTACTGCAAGTAGATCGGCACCTGCTGCTGCTGTTGCTGTCGTCTTGCTGCTGCTGCTGCTGTCGCTTTGCTGTTGTTGCTGCTGCTGTTGTCTCTTTGCTGCTGCTGCTGTTGCTAATGTTGTAAGTGGATCAGCACCGGTTGCTAATGCAGCTGGGGACGATGACGGCTGCCCCCTTTGCTGCCATTTCTGCTATCGCTTTGTGGCTGCTGCTGCTGCTACTGTCGCTCTATTGTTGTCGTAGTCGCAGTCGCTGCTGAGAAGGCTACGACTTAGGGCGTGGTGGTGCTGCTGCTCAAGCTACTGCCGAAGATGAGGCAGTTTGAGATCTACAGCACCCGCAGACGGGAGCAATCCCACGGGGGTGAATGAAGCGAACACCCGCGAGTGTCTGCTCGTAGCTCCTGCTGTTGCCCGCCACAGAATGGGTGAGGGTAGGGAGCTGCCGTAGGAGTGAACGTGCTCCTCGTAACTGAAGTGGCGGTGGAAGTGGTGGTGGCGACAAAGATTGGCCGCACACCAGGATCGAGCACTCGATTCACGAGCTCAAGACCTCCTCTCTCCACTGCCCTGATACCAGAGGATAGAGGATCCCGGTAGGAGGGAGAGCGAGGGTCGAGGGAAAGACGGATCGAGCACGCAAGAGACAAAGCGCCATGAACGGCGACTTGTTTTGCTAAGAAGAAAAAAACACGAGTGTCTCAGTAAGAACGAACATAGGTGTTACGCGGGCCCTAAGCTGCTGGCGAGGTGACGAGCGGGCGAGCAGCGAGCCCACCCTCGCTCTCACCCATGCCGAGCCAGGGTAGAACCTGGACCTGTTCCCCACATTAATCTGCTGTCAAGAACATGCAAGTCCAGGCCGAGAGAACAACCCAGCCACGATCCCCTCTTTCTCAAGCAAAAACCACTAGGAATCCTAGCATCATCAAGAATGTATGTTGTGAGAAGCTGTGGTAGGGGGAACACTCAATTCTGGGAGCGCCTCTGGATTGTCTTCTCTGAACGCCCACGAGTCAACACCACTTGAGGTACAGCATCAGCACCGATGTCCCTCCAGCATCAGTCACCTGCGTCAGTGCGATGAGTATGCAGCTAGGCCAGAGGTCACAACATGTCTGTGGCACATGAACCAACAGCCTCCATGGCTCAGCAGACGGTTAATTCAACATCAC
The DNA here is from genome assembly GCA_023375785.1 of Penium margaritaceum. Classification (NCBI taxonomy): domain Eukaryota; kingdom Viridiplantae; phylum Streptophyta; class Zygnematophyceae; order Desmidiales; family Peniaceae; genus Penium; species Penium margaritaceum. The sequence continues at coordinate 13,247 of SZWC01002746.1, forward strand.
GACACCCTACTTGTAGTTTTGAGAGTGGCAAGCTTGGCACAAAGGCTCTTGGCCTGAGTGCCCACGAAGACTATAATGAGGTACACCAAGCATGTCTTGTCAGTCATGAGTTCGTCTGTCATGAGTTTTCGGTCCCTTGTAATGCTACAGCTGACCTTGTTGTGGTCAAGCAGATTCCGGAGGTGTAGATGTGTGGCATGCCGCTTGTGAGGATGAACTGAGAGCCATCCATGAACATGGTTTCCATGAGCTTGCTGACCTCTCTCCTGGATGGAAGGGTGTATAGGCCAAGTGAGTCTTTCACAAGAATGTGAAGCCTAATGGCACACTCAACTTGTGACGCTTCACAGGTTGAGAGTCCGGATTTCACTGACACATTTGCATCTGTTGGTCATATGACCACCACTCGTGCTCTGTTTGAGGTTGTTTCTCACCACGGCTTGAGGTTGCACCAGATGGATGTGAATTTTTTGTTCCTGCATTGAACTCAACAAGAGCAGATCTACATGGTCTACCCACCTGGCTTCGAAGTTGGTGAGAAGGTGAAGTGCTTGTCCAAGGCCCTATATGGTCTTCCGTAGTCATCCTGGTACTGGTACAAGAAGATTACTGGCACACTAACCCGTTCTAGTTAGGTGCACAGAGGCACCGCTCATTGAAAACCATCCTGGTCTATGTGGATGAACTCTTGAATACCTCTCCTTCAATGAAGGCCATGAAGGAGGCCACGACAGCCCTTTAGGCTGCTTTCAAGAGGAAGGACCCTGGTTCTCTTATTTTTTCTAGATGGAGACCGTACGTGACCATCAACGGCGGACACTCTTGTTGCACCAAGAACGTCACAACAGTGTTGTAGAGGAGCTGTTTGCTCAACTCCTTGATGTAGTTTCCACAGCCATCACCTCCATCACACCTAAAGATTGAGATGCCTTGAACAGTGGACGATCCAGTACAGGAGGTAGAGACAATGGATATGACCCAATACTTGTGCCTCATTAACTCTCTCATGTACTTGGCCATGACCACTCGACCCATCATTGCCTTTGCCGTCCATTTCCCTCCAGAGTTCTTGTAGAATCCTCAGGCAAGAGCCCTTCACGAGACTATGTCAGCAATGTGGTTTGTCGTTCTTTGGACTCGCGGTTGAAGATGTAGCCAACGCCCACAAACCCACGGGCAATCGGGGCATCCTAGGGACCTTTCCCCGACGGCTGCTGCACCACGATCAGTTGCGGCCACTACGTTTCTAGCTTCCTGGAGTTTTGTGGCTGCGACCAAGGCTTTTAGATTGCGCCACTTGTCCCGGTGGATGAGGCGCATGTGTTTACACAGGGCCCCAATGCTGCCATTCTTGGCGGAGAGAGCGGCAGGCTCGGCCGGGTTCTTGGTGCACTACATACACGTGGCGCGGTCGTAGCCCAACTTCTTGAACAAGCCCCAGATGAAAGAGTCACTGCCGCGACACTTGCGCTTGTCTCCAACAGCGGCGTCTTCCTTGTCGTCCCCATCTTTGTCCTTGTCCTCCTCATGGAGGTGTTGCGGGTCTTTGGGTGGGGTGGTGTCTGTATCGGCCATGGTGTGGGGTGGAGTGGAGACAAACTAACAACATCAGCAACACCCGACACTACTTTACAATGTTGTCCAAGGATATCGCCGACCGAGGCTGCCACGGTTGCCTATGCCGTGCCTCGGTGTAGCACGGCACAGCAGATGCTACATCGCCAGTGCTTAGCTTCGTGGTGTGATGTATGCGGACAGAGCTACATGCAGCCGTAGATTTGAGCCATTAGTGTCTACGTTTGCATCAAATGGTAGGTTTAGGGTCACCGATTTTTCTTTTGATGGATGTGGTAGGTCTGGTGAAAGTTATAGGATACCTGACCAGTAGAAATTAGACCTGTCATGTCACACATGACAGGTTTGATATCTTCAACGCAGGCAAACCTGTCAGCTGAAGGTTCGGAGGTTGCTCGCACCAAGTCCACGTTCACTAGCAAACCGCTGAATTTGACTGTTTGAGTTCAATAGTGCGAGTTCCACGGATCCACAAGAGACATGAGCAGGACCTCTCGCCTCAGGACCTCTCCTGTCCCCAGCCCCCACCGGGTCCCCCAAAGGATCTGTTAGGATCCGTGGATACAAGACGGATCCAGGAACCTGGATCTAGAACTGCAAATCCGGTTCCAGATTCGCTATCCTTGGGTAGTTACTGCGGATCCCAGGACCCGTGTGCAGCCTTCCAACCGCTTCACCAGCAGTTTTTGGTGCAAACTGGTGACACGGTACGACACTCGGATCCAACCATCGACGGCATTCCATCCTTAGATCGACGGGCAAACCGGGCAGACCAACCACACGCTTGAACAATTTCTCTCAACATTATGCCAGCCACACGTCATCGATTGGACAGCAAAACTGCCAACCACCAAACTCGCATGTAACTCCGTCACTTCCATCGCAACTGCTGAAATACCTTTCGAGGAGGTGAACGAAAATCTTCCCGCGACGCTGGCTGAATTGCAGAGTCAGAGTAACATTCCCGTGATTTACATCCATTAACGCAATTTTGCAAGCATCTGGAGGGAATCACGACAGATTCTTGGTAAGATGCAAGCAGCAATGAAGAGGGCAGCGGGCTGGCATCGGAGCGATGACGTGGTTAGCGCTATGTTTACTCCATTTGGCCGAGGGAATTTTGGCCAACTGCCCCAACCTCAGGTGTTTTGTTTCAGAAGTTTTTGACAACTTCTACCACTTTCCAGGATGGTCAACAGAACCATATCAATGTTTTGATATCATTCAGTTGACTCCTTGACGACGCTCGGCTTTTGCAAGCAAGCATCATGATATTCTCAAAGCCCCCCGACTCCTCAGTGGAGCTTTTTGAATCCACCACTAATGGCGCGACCTTGCATGTGCGGCTCAGCTCGAACAACGATGACCCGAATCATGCCTCATTCTCATTCTCGGTATTGTATACATGTGTTCGACTCACTTGAAACTTGCACCTAATCCCTATGAACCACCTACATTCGGCTTGGCGTACCATTGAGTGAATCCAGTGGCTCGTGGCCAATCATCCAGGCACGCCCACCACCCAAGGGAGTGACCATACGTGAACAAAATTCCTGATACAAACGAGATATCCATGCTTTGCACATGAATCACGACATACCCAAATGCAGATTTTTTTTTCCGGGGGGGTGACCATATACCCATCGATTTCCTGATAGATCCCCCATATCTAGGTATCACTCTTTAACAACCCCATATCCACACGGCGAAGACTTTGTCTCCCATACCACGTGATCGCTGTTTTTAACCGCCATGTCTAGGGTCCGCGGAAAAAGAACGCTATGTCCACTACTTTTTTTTTAACAACGATATATCCACAGCAAATTGGACACTTTCATGCAGTTTTCGCGAACGGAACCGAGCCGTATTGGGGGTTATACAGTGCGCCTCCGACAGATTGAAATTTCACCTGAGAAGTAAAGGACAATGGTACAGCCGAATTCCTCCAAAAACAGACAAAGCCGTCCACTGTACTCCTGAGACGTACTGACAGCATCCTGTCGGGGGGGTTGTATTGCATATTGAATTATACTATGGCTTGCCTTGATGCAAACCCATTTGTCTATGCCGTCAAACTTAGCAATGACATTGACATTAACGCCGAATAGGGTCGAATATGAAGCTATTGACGAACGCCGCAGACAAGCGCGATTGGTCCTTTCATCATCCACCCCTGACTATCGCGATTGGTCGTTCCATGAGCAACCGCCACGCACATGACGGTTTGCTGCGTACTCTTGCTGAGTGCGTGAAAGGACCCCAGTTGAACGTAAAGACCCACCATTTTGTCGGACGACTTAGCGATTGTTCGCGTTACTAGCGCGATAGGGTACCACTTGTGGACGTTGGACATGGACCGGATGGACGTAGAGCGGGCACTGCCTCCGATGCTCCATTGGGGTAACATCGAACACAGTCGATTTGGTCCATGGGGTGAGGACATTCCCGCTCCACCCAAACGAACATGTGACGAGTGCGAGGCTGCATGGCGCCAGGTGAAGGCTCAGTGGAACACCATGTATGACCATGCGCCACCGAGTCCTCACACCATGTGTTAGATTTTGGGTATGCGAGCTCCGACTAGCCGCCCCGTGTACGCCAAAAGTGATTGGCAGCCGTGGGTGCAGATGCATCCCATCACGTTGTCGCGTCTTTGACCCCATGGTTATTTCTTTATAAATCATTTCCTTTTTACTATTGGATGCCCAACATTCTTGTCTGTCTAAACAGCGTTCACCTCCTGCACATGCTTTCTTGACATGGGTAAAATTATGTTACCGCACTTGTGTAAAACAATTTTTTTGGGTGAAGTTGAGGTACTTGTGTAGTATTGTACTGGGCACACAATGAATATTTCACCGCGTTTAATAACAACATCCCCATGACACCAAACACTCAGACTACCAAATAGTACAGCAAGGAGGGCTATTGACAAACTTCATTGTTTGGATGGCTTGCACATATGGCATTGATAACAACTTTCCAACGTCCTCCTCCAGAGCACCTACATTATACAGCCTCCCATGAAAGGACCGGGCAGTCCACTGACCAACCATCGCTGCACCATAGGTGGCAAAGAATAGATCCAGGCCATGATCTCACAGGCAGGACACAAGTTTCCAGTAACACAGCAACCATGAGGGTAGCAGTCCATAAACTCCAACTCGTCTTCTGTGTCCGATGACGTAGAGTCTGCGCCCTCTATGTCACAGTCCTCTACGTCGTAAAAGACTTCTTCCAGCTCCTCCTCACATGCATTGTCCGCATTATGGCATGCTCCATGTTGACAAAGACACATATGTATCGTCACAATGTGCACTGGTCGTGGTGTCCGATCCTTCCACGTCATGACGATGTATGTCACACCTGCTCCAGCCAGGAATGAAGTGAAACAATCCATGGTTGTCTCTGTCGGTGTGAAAGCTTATTCAGTGGAATAAAGATGCAATGAAGAGAATGAACCATAGGACAATGCTTCCCCTTTATAGCACGTTTTGGTAAAACACACTACTTTCATTAATACAGCTCAATTCCATGTAAGACCAATTCCATTCACTGTATTCTTTGCATTCATATAACCCAGGGTTTAACGCTTCCTCACAACAGAAGATGGATGACTTGTAAAAAATTTGTCAAAAATTGCTACAACTGTATGGCCTTCTGCACTCCATTAGACCCACCCTACCCCAAATGCACTACACCCTCACTAAAGCTACCCCTGGAACGGTCCGTCGTCAGACAGGACTGGTACTCTGGCAACCCTTGTAGTCCCAGTGGTGGTGGTAAGGCACCAAACTCCTCTTCCAGTCCTCACCACATGTGCTCCCACCTGGTACCTCTTGGGTATGACCTGCAACAGACACATGGCAAGATTAAAGGATGAATGAGAACATTTCCTCTAGTGAGAAGTGAACAGCAGGAAAGAGCACATGAACAGGAAAGAGCATACTTACACTTTAGAAGACATCGGGGTCGTCATCTCACTCCTCTGCGCACTCCTCCCAACCATCCATGACGCAGGCCTGTTGCTGTTCACAGATTGTTCTTGCCTCCCACTCCCTTTGCTGTTGCGGGTCAGAAAATTGGTCGCCGTCTGCGGCCTCCTCCTCATCCGAGTCGCTAAGGATGTGCCGTTCAGGGTCGTAGATCTCCTCTTGCGCAGAGTCATAGCCTGCTGCCTCAGGGTCATACTCAGCGTCGTCAGTTGCGACACCCACTGCTCTTGTTGCCCTTGTTTTTGTTGCAACCACCGCAAATGCTACAGTAGCAACTCTGTTTGCTGTTTCAGTGGTACTCCTGCACCCCGCCTGCCCCGCCCATCCCCAGCCTGTGCCAATGCCCAGCATGCTGGTCCCTGGACTGTCGTCGGAAAGTACAACAATAGTTTCTGCTGCAGTCCCTGCAGCTCGTGAACCTGCTGTGGTGTTGCGGGGGGCACCAGTGGCAGCTGTCGCAACTGCTGCTGCAACTTCGTTCTCTGCTTGGGTCTCCGCTGGAGGCCACCTACCAGCATACGCCTCTGCCCTCACGGCATCTTATGTGCGTTGTAGGCGACGTTTCAGAGCATTGCCCGCAGCCTCAGCAGCTGGAGCCACTGCAGGCTTGTTCGTACACTTGTTCTTAGTGTGTCCCTTCTGTCCGCACCGCGGGCAGATGTAGTTCTTCCGACGCTTGTCCTCGCGGTCCCACCGTGCACTCTTCGGCCGCCCTGCTCCACGTTTAGGTCCTGGCTGCTGCCACAGCACACCATCCGGGACTTTGAGGGAAACAGGTTTAACGCCTGGCATAGGGAAGTTGTACATGCGTCTGTATGCCATGCGTGTGAGTCCAACATCGCACAATGCCTCGGCTTGCTCCCCACGGCCGATGACAAAAGCGCACGCATGCACACAGGGCTGCCCCCACTCCTTCCACGCACCGCAAGTGCACATGCGGTCCTGCACGTTCACCATGCGGGTCCTGTTGCTCGGCCCCGTCACGCTGCAACTCTGGGGCCCTTCCTCGACGACAACGTAGTTGTGCGCCAGGACACTGCTGTTGAGGAGGCGCTTTGCCGATGTTGGCACAATTTGACCTTCATATGACTTGCTGGACCTGCGCCTGTCTGCAAGCAAGCGCTGCACCCAACTGTACAGAGACACAAAGCAGTAGAAGGGTAACAATTTCCTGCACTTAACGATGCAGGCGTTCAACGACTCCGTCGCATTCGACGTGGTGTGTCCACCACGGCCGAGAGGACAGTACAGCCTCGCCCAGTGCTCCCTCGGAATGACGCCCACCCCGTCTGCTCCGAGGAGGTACACTGCAACGCGTGAGTTCACAACACACAGCTGTTCTTCACACCTGGTCCATTCAGCGGGTATTAGCGCATGTGCCAGCCGCCAAAACCAGTACCCAGCCTGCTTCCCGAACTTCTGCCTTACGTTTCGCCGCAAGTGGTAACAGTAGTAGGTGTGATGAGCCCCAGGCAGCTTCTTCTCCACAGTAGTCAACAAACCTTTATCACGGTCAGAGATGACGACCGTACCCTTCTCTGCGGTCGTTGGATATGCGATGGCAAGATGCTCCAGAAACTATGCCCAGTTCTCCTTGTTCTCCCCCTGAACCATGGCCCACGCCATCGGCACAGCGTTGTCGTTGGCGTAAAAAAACTGGTAGATGAGGAGCACTTGTTTGTGTCCATTCTTCAGATGCGTCCCGTCCATCGTGAGGATCCGATGTGCGTGCTGGAACCCTAGGACAGTGGCACCTGGGGCGACGAACGCCCTGATGAAGACGCCTTCCTTGGTCGCCTCGGCGAGTGCATGCGTGTTTTGGTCTACACGCTTCAGCTGCAGAGTAGAGATGACATGTAGTTAGTAGTTGGAGGCAGTACTTCAGAAATTTGCATGACTGAACAAGAGAAAAAGTCGTACCTCTTCATAGTAGACCGGGAACAGACTCCATGATAATGCTTTGGGGCCAATTAGGTTCTCCTGCGCCTTAGACTTTACCCGGTACATCGTGTTCTTGTCAACAACTTTTCCAGTGGCTTTCAGCACCACGACGGCCAACATCTTAACGTCAACAGTGGGGTTCTGCTTCAGCATGGATTCAATCTGCCGCGCCACCCAATTCACAGTCTTTGCCGGGTCCCCGCGACCAACTCCAGGGACACACTTGTGTCCATCGACAAACTCGTCCACCACGACGCCGGCGCCGTTTGGGGCCACATGCGCACGAAGTAGCCATGGGCAATCTTTCTCCTTGTACTACCCACACCGTGCAGTAAACCGCATTTGCTCACTGCGCAGCCACCAAATAGTCATTCGGTTCGTGATGGCATAGTCTTCTACTGCTGCGCGTGCCTCCGCCATGTCCCGTAACAACATCCCAGCGGGAAAAGTAGGCTGCGCCTTTCTGCGCTTTGGGGCCTGACCAGACGCCTCATCGTCCGAGGACACTGCACCACCGACAAGGTCATGGCAGGAGTGAAGGGACAGATGGATGACCCTCAATTGGGTACACAAGGGGAAAATCGGACAGAATTTTTACCATCAACATGAATCGGGTGAGACAGCCTCAGTGTGTCTGTGGCTTGTTCCGGCGAAATGAGGAGCACTTGAGCACGCTGCTCATGCTCAAAGTGCTCGTCGTACACGAGGTTTCGGGTGGATGGGGTTTGGGGAACAAGACGTGGCTTGTTGAGCTGCGTGCGTGAGAGACCACGAGGTTCAGAAACTGCGAGAGGGTCGCCTGACCTACGCCTACGGGACGCAGCCCAATGCAATTGGGCAGCCATGTTGGATGACCTGGGTACAATACATGTAAAACTGAAAGTAAATACACTAGATACCCAGACTCACCGGGCTCAGAGGCGTCCTCGAGCGCTTCCATGGCACACGGCAGCCGTGCGTGGTGGCTGTCTGACAAGCATGTCGGGGCCTTGGGCCCGACTGTCGACAGCGCTCGAGAGTAGGGTCCAGTGCGTCACCACCGGACACCGTCGACAGGACGCTGGAACGCGATGCACTCCCCGCCAATCGTTGACGCGACGTCTGCATGCTATAGCAAATGGACAACGTGGCACGGGTTCGCGGGGTTTGACCGTCCGCGTACATGCACATGGACCGACTCGGTGTGTCTCATTGCCTTGCCTCGAAACGGCGCATGGAAAGTCAACAAAATGACGACTTCACAGGCTGGCGGTTGCTGACAGGGTCGGCGAGCTGGCTGACTAGGCGACTAGACCTATACCGTTGTAACTGCCGATATGTAGGATGCATTTCGTCAAAGGACAATCGGTCCCTGGTGAATACCAGATACACGGAGAGGAAGTCCGACGTCTTTCCATTGTAAAAATGCAATCCCCCCATATTCCTAAGGCCGTTCAAGGGGGTTGCTGACATTTTACACCATGCACCCGACACTCTTGGACGGTCTCAATTTTCATCACTGAAAGCGCGATGATCCGTAACGGGGTGTTTACGACCAACGGACAGTAAGGTTTTGCACAGTTGCGAAATAATGTTTTTAACCAAGTATTAAACACCCCATGTCCACCTCCTTAAAAAAAGTACGCCATACCGGTATGGCGTGCAAATAACTACCGATGTGGACATGTCGTTGTAAACGACGCCAACACTGGATATGGGGTTCTTTACATTTATGTATGTGGACATGGGGGATGTAAAACTCCGCAGTTCGATGTGGGAGGGTCCGCCCTTCGGGAATGTGGATATGCGGGCTATTTCGCCCTTTTTTCCGCACATTGAGAACACCATAACCAGCGAGCATAAAAAAACATGTTAAAACTGAACCACACGCTATATTGATACTACATGGCTTCCATTGTCAACATGCAGACATTCATGGACATTAATAGGGAAATGGGTGTTCTTCTCCAAAAAAAACTTTGGAAAGGCGTTTCCGCTTGATTGCAGTCGAGTTATTCTTTTTTTTAAATAACTCTCTTTTACCCACGATCTGAGCGTGGTCCTTCCCGTATACCCACTTTCCTCACGAATGTTATGGATTACCTACTCATTTCAACGACTTACCACCTTGTCCACAAAACACGAATACTTACTGACCATGACTATGGTGCCCACTTTTGACAAATCATGAACAAAACCACGCTAGTACATGCATGTTTCTCAAAATATGGATGTTATGTTAACGATGTTTTAAGATTCTGTGGATTCCTTGATGTTTTTAACCACTTGATGTTTTGCGTGCAATCTAGCGGCGAATGGAACAAAATAGGTGTGATTTGTCCATTATTTTGTAGTGTGTTGAGGCTTATGGCTGCCCTTTCCCAATGGTTATCGCTGGGGGGTTTCTTTTTAAGTTTCCATCCAATGTCTTCTCTACTCCGTGACGACTTTGCATCGCCGAACCCGTTCATGTAGGCAGCTGTGTATGAGCATGGTCAAGAGGTACTTCCACAGTCTGTGGAACTAGAACAAGGTGGTGGTGTGCGACGATTGCACTAACTGACATCGAGCAGCGGGGGCGGGAGTGCGGGGGGTTGGGGGAGTCCATTTTTCTTTACGACATTACTTGTTTGCTAGTCCTCGTTGGACTTGGCCGACGGAGACAAGCCAAAAATAGTGGCACCAGTTGGGGTGTCAGTTGCACGGGGTTCGGTTGACACCCCAACCAATAGTTTTTTTGTAATCCGTATACCTTTTACTCCTCATCGTGAGAGAGATACAAACATAAACTCATTTGTCTCACTGATTTTTTGGATGGAGAGGGATTCAATGGCATGATATTATTGGTAGGTTTCCACTGCAAATGTCGTAGTGAATTATTGACAATGTGAGAGAATGAGCGTCCACATAGCGATATGTCTACTTTTCATTCGACGCCAATCTTGGTAACCGTTTTGTCCATCTCTATAAAATAATGCTCACTTTATGTTACGACATTGTTTTACCTTCTACTATTCAGATTGCGAGACTTCATGAAGTGTCCACCCAAAAAGAAAATAGTTCCTTGGTGTGATTTCAATAGAGCCATAAAAGTCCCTTTATTCTTGAATACATGGTGCGATTCGTTCACGATTTCTGACATGGAGAAAGTTTGAAAAATTTGTGTTAGGAAGGAGGAAATCTCTTCATGTAGTCAATTGGATGACAAAGCCTCGTACTTGAAGCATTCGATGCAAAGATATGACAGTTGTCAAGACAATATTGAACAAAGAGACAGGACCTTGTTGTAACAAATTTCCAACCAGTCAAAGATGTTCCATGTCATTCAATTGAACGCTTAGCCTTCCTGTTGAGAACGAATGGTGAATTCAAGAACGTGATACCTATATGTTTTTAAGTGTACATGTAATTACATAAATAGGACCCCATGTTTGAACATGATGTGTGTATACATTGTTCCTTATGGGTTCCGTTTTGCATAAATCCCGGTGTTTTGGTGTAGAAGACTCTGTCAACCAAAATAGGAGAGTTGTCGGTATTGGAGTCATTTTGGAAAAAGTGGGTACCGAACGCACATGATTTTTACCTTGGGCAAGGGGCTCTCCTGTCTTCGCTTTCAGGGAGGTGCGAGTGTGTTGTCATAGCCGGGTGGTTCACACACTGTTTGTTTTTCTGCTCTCCTCGCTCGTGATGACTCATGTGGGGGGGCATAACAGGCATGTGATGACGATGGGCCTGACAGTACCGATCGGATTCATGAGTCGCACCTTTGTGCCCTTTGTCGTTCCTCCTCACCTGTTGCTCAGCGCCCGTCTGAGGCCGAGTGCTCCATTACCCATTGTAGAGTGACGTCCTCTGGTCGTGATCCCCATGGCACTTGGATCCTCGATTTTGGTGCCACTCATCACATGACGTGTCCTCGTAGTGACTTCGTTGTTCTCGGTCTTGTTGCATCTGTTCGCTCCATTTGCACAGGGTCTGGTCAGTCCTTTCTAGTCCTGAGTATTGGGGTTGTGTGCTTTGATGGTCCGTCTGGCCCCTTGTATCTTTCCGAGGTGCTTTTTGTGCCTGACCTTGAGCTCGGCTTGCTTTCTGTGCGTGCCTGCACAATAATGGGACTCTCTGTGGAGCACACTACAGACTCTGCGACTGTGACAACTATTGATACTTGTACCGTTGTTCTTCGTGCTTCTGTTGTGGATGATCTGTATCATGTCCCTCGGATTTCTCCTCCTCCTTCTTCTCCCCCTCTTCTCCTGCTGGAGTGTTTGTCACTGTCGTTCTCTCTGCTGAGCACCAGTGACTACTGCATCATTCCCTGTGTCATATGGGCTCCGTCACTCTGTCGAAGATCATTTGGACACAACCCGCACTCGGTATTGATGCGGCTTCTTTTGAGAACCCACCCAAGACTGACTGTGTATTCCGTGCTCAAGCTAAGATGCATCGTTGTACCTACACTGACTCCCGTGCTCACACACTTTGCCCTATCGAGTTGGTCCATTCGGACCTTCTCAGTCCTCTTCCTATCGAGTCTCTGTCCAATCGGGGTAGGTACATCCTGGCCCTGACTGATGAATTGAGCCATATGCGATGGCTCTACAGCTTGCGTCAGAAGAGTGATGCCACTCTCGCGCTTCGCCTTTGGCTAGTGATGGCTAAGCGTTGGTCTTGCCATACGCTGCATACTTTCCGTTCGGATCGCTTTGGCAAGTTTCTTAGCGAGTCGGACAGTTTCCTGACCGAGCACGGGGTTTTTCACCAGGTCTCCGCTCCTGCTACTCCTCAGCAAAATGGTGTCTTTGAGCGCTAGAACCACACCATGGAGGATGCATTTCGCGCTTTGCAGTCCGAGTGTAGTCTCCCGGAGTCCTTCGCCTTCGAAGGATTGACCTACATGACGTGGGTCGCCTCCCGCACGGTCCCCTTCCGGACCACCTTACACCGTATGAGCTTTGGTTTGGCCATCGTGCTGACCTGTGTCTCACTCATTTCTGGGGATACTTGGCTTCTATGTGGTACACCGAGGACCAGCAGGGGTCCAAGGTCTCGCCGCAGGGTCGCTTGTGTGCCTTTGTAGGCATCTCCCCATGGTCGAAGGCCTGGCATTTTCAGGACCCTACTCGTCGTCGCATCGTTGAGTCCCGCGACGCACTTTTCTTTCAGTCCCTCACCTACCTTGATCTGACCTTGATCACGTCACTCTCTGTGATGCACGTTCCTACGTGTGAGGCTTCTCGACGGATGGGGCAGTCTGAGCCTGCGAGCACCTCTCGCCCGACTGATGTGTCCGCTCGAGCCCCCTCCACCTCTCGGTCTCCGGCTCTTGATGATCCAGTGATCATCACTGTCGGCCCAAAGAACTCTCCAGTACAGCCGGCTTCTATCCCCGTTCCCTCGCACCCCACAGGTACCCATGATCTTGTACCTATGTCCGCCAGCACTCCGGCCCTTATGCGTGGTCCTCCCTCACCTACTTTTTCTGTCACACCCAGTCCCGTGTCTCCCACACATGCATCTCCTTGCACGGCATCACCTGCTCCTTTGCCTCGGCCTTCACCAGTTGTGGTCGTGCCTATCCCTGCGCTTGAGGTGAGCCCCTCGAGCCCAGGTTACTCACGCAAGCCCGGCTGTCGTCTTTGACCATTGGACTCCGGAGTCCAGCGACTGTCAGGTCTCGTACCCAAGCGCTCCACTCGCAGCATTGTGAGTGGTGATCTCGGCACAAAAGCCCTAAGCCTGAGTGTCCGCACTCAGCACAGAGAGGTTCATCCAGCGTGTCCCGTAGGACACGATCTCGTTATTCGCGAGTTTCATATCACTTGTGATGCAGCAGCTGACCTTGTGGTTCTCAGACCTAGCACAGAGGCGTGTGCACTTGCCACTCAGAGCTCTCCCTCTATGGCGCCTGATCCGGACACACTCAGAGAAGCTTTCTCATGAAATGATGCTGACCCCCAGTGTGCTGCCTACGAGGATGAGCTTTGCGCCATCTGAGAGCACAGAGTTTACGAGCTAGTTGACCTTCCACCTGTGAGGAAGGCTATTCGGATCAAGTGGGTCTTTTGCAAGTAAGTGAAGCTGGATGGCTCACTGGAACACCACAAAGCTCGATTGGTTGTCAAGGGGTACTTTGAGATTGAGAACATCAGTTACACTAACACCTTTTTTCCTGTCGGCCGCATGACCTCAGCTCGCACTCTAGTTGGTGTAGTTGCTCAACATGACTCGGAACTGCACAAGATGCATGTTAACAATGTGTTCCTCCATGGCTCTCTAGATGAGGAGATTTATGTGGCTCAGCCACTAGGCTTTGAGGACGTTGATAAGGTCTGGCGCTTGCACAAGTCCTTAAACAGCCTCAAGCATTCTCCTCACTATTGGAACCAGGAGATCACTGGCATCCTGACTCGTACGGGATATGTACAGAGCGAGGCAGATCCCTCTCTCTTTTCATCCAACAGATGCCTGAGTGGTTCACCGCCATCCTAGTCTATGTGGACAACCTTCTGATCGCGTCTCCTACCATGGAGGTCGTGAAGGAGGCCAAAGCGGTCCTCTAGAATGCCTATAGGATGAAGTACCTTGGTCTTGCAGCAATGTTTCTTGGCATGGAGATTGTGCGAGACTGCAGCCGTCGGACACTAGTGTTGCATCACGCCCAATACGCATGCATTGTGAAGGAAAGCCTCAGTAACCTCCTTGGCGCATTGTCCATGGCCTCCACGCCTCTCAAACCTGACAGGCAAGATGCGCTAAAGGTGGACGATCCGACATAGCTAGGGGAGACAACGGATGTAACGTTGTACCTCCGTCTCATCGCACCTCTGATGTACCTGGCCACTACCACACGCCCCGACATTGCCTTTGCCATCAACATGCTTGTACAGTTTTTGCAAGCTCCACGTGCTAGAGCCCTTCATGCGGCTGTGCGAGTAGTGCGGTACGTGGTCTCCACACCGTATCTCAGACTCTGCTTTCGCCAGCAGTGTTTGGAGGTTCTTGAAGTCTACACCGACAGCGATTGGGCCTGGAGACCATATGGACGCAGTCGCACCGGTTAAGTGTTCCTGCTTGGTGGTACCTCTCCGTCCTGGCGTAGGGGAAGCAGGGTTGCATTGCACGTAGCTCGTCAGAAGCAGAATATGTTGCTCTGGGTGCAGGGGCTGTAGAGGCAGTATGGCAGCAGTGCCTATTCCTTGAGGTTCGTCAGTCAGCACCTGACATTGTGCTTCGTTGCGATAACCAGAGTTCCCTTGCCATTGCGAAGAACTCTGGTGTCTTTCACGCTGGCACAAAGCACATTGCAGTTGAGCATCACTTTGTGCGTGATCTGGTAGAGCGACATGTGATCTCCGTCCTATGGGTTGGCACTCACATGCAGTGTGCTGACTTCTGGATGAAGGCACTAGCACGCGGGAAGTTTCTGGTGGCCATTTTCTCTGTTGAACTTCGTCCCTTGCGTGAGACTGGTTGAGTTTGGGTTGTGTCTATGTCTGTATCGCAATTGTTTGTGCACTCGTTGTTGAACTCGTTTCAATGCTGCACGTGTTTGGACATGCGTACCATCGGGTCATGCAAGAGTGTTGTGATTTGTGACGTTCATGTCGACTTGTACAGTTTATTGTGACCACTCGGCCATGTCCATGCCCGTGCAGATCCCTGATGGGAACCCAGGTGGTATCGATGCGTCATCTGGTTGTGGACAACCAGCTTGGAGCTGACCGACGACCGTCCCAGAGCTCTATACGCTATTACAGACCTCCTGTAGTTTATCGGTGGACTGGCCGTTGGCCCAATTTGCATGTATTTGCATTGTGTACCCACCTTTTGATGCGAGATACATGCATGTGACCAGTAGTAGTGTCCAGTTTGTGATTTTGTACGTCTAAGTTCAGATAGCGTATCGTTCTGACATGTCGACGCTAAGTTACGGCCAAAATAGTGGTTTTTGGCCGGTTTTAGGACAGACCTTGTGCTGCTGCGTGCGACACCCCCCGTGCGCTGCGGCAGGTACCTATGCCATGGACCTGTCATTTGGCATTTCTCTGCAAATGCTATTAAAGCATTATGATATTCTTACTTGTGTCTCCTAGCCAGACCCTTGCCGTCGTATGTACGGCCTGTGTCTGTTGTCACCGTCTGACGAGGCACTGATGCCCAATCAGCGGTTGTGTTGCTAGGAAGCTTGTAAGCATCTTCTCAAGCAGATGATTAGTTTATGACATTCCAAACACTAGGCAACATGCGCAGGCTTCTTCAGAAGGTGGGTGAAAAGGAATTGGCCCCTTTTTTCCTTTTCTTTTTTTGACTTGCAAAACTCTATAGGGATTGGACCCAACTGTAATGCCCGCGTCTTCATGATTGGCATTGCCTGGCAAATTCCATGATGGCTCGTTGTTTGTAAGAAAATCCGTGATATTTACAGTTTGTCCGTCCAATTGTTACATCCGCATGAATATTCGCTTGGTCATTGGTGGAACCGTGAGAAAATGACTAATCCACCAAGCACAATTTTATTGCAGTGTGTTTTGACCACAAAACGATTGTAAAGGGTTACTATGTAACCCAAAAAGGTTAATTGCCCGATCGTAGTTCCCGGGATGGCGAGGGTGACACATGATCCCCTGTGCTTTGCTAGATTGTTAAGTCATGTCGCATATCGGGCATGGCCTGTTATATACTACACGTACACAAGTCCCTAATATTCTTGAGTGAGCATTTATGTTGTTACACAAATAACCCATTGCATCGTGAGAGCCGCAATGTTCACTTTGACAGCCGAGGGCAAACTGGCCAACTACCCCGCCCTCAGTGGATACTCTAGAACCTTCTAATAGCTTTGACCACTCTCGTAAACCTACAGACAGAAGTGTCACGACCTTTTGTTTGACTTCTCAACGCTTCACAACGAATCTACATTTACAACGATGCATCTCGCATCTTCACCATGGATTCTTGAAGACCCCCAACTTCTCGGCGGACCTTCTCAAATCCGACAACTCACGACGTGACTCTACACACGGCGCTCGACATTCGACCCAATGACTCCGACTATGCTTCATTTGTAACTTATCACATGTATATGTATGTTTGATCATTTCCACACTTGTCATCGAAGTGCAATTAGGGCTAACTATAGATTGCTCGTGTCCCAAATTCTGAATTGCGTTTTTCCTTGCATCTTCTACCTGTTCACCATCTATGCTCCATTCGGTGTAACACTTGGAGTGGGAGCGTGGTAATGGAGAGGCATCTAACTACATTACTCATCCTGAGGACTACCTTGCACAAGTCTTCAGTGCATCTTGCATGTCAAGACTTTGCAGACTTCGCGACTATGACGTGAAGCAAACGAGCGCAACCGACGACCAGCAGCGGGTCTTTGGCGACGACTTTGGCCATGAAGGAGCAGAACATGTCAATGCACAAAAAATCTGAAGCAACGGTGAATGCTGGTGTGGCAAGCATTGCGGCAGTTGGGACAACCCCTATGGCTTCTACGACCAATCCGGTCACGGGCCCGACGGCGACGAGCTAGCTGTCCCTACTGACATCCTTGACGATGACAGGTGGCACTGGATGATAGGCACGGATCAACGAGGAACTGGCAAACAGGATCTGCATACTGGAAGGAATCAATAACCACCTGCTTGAACAACTCAACGTCACGATGGAGGCTCTTCACAACGTGAGCGCACGTGAAGCGGTGCTCGTCAAGAGGACAACTCAACTCTCAAGAGAACAAAAAATTCGTCCGGGTCCACCAGAACCGTTCCATCCTGGAGCGAACGAGCTCCAGGCGGTTTCTCACACGCCGGCGTGAACCGAACGTGTGGTACCGAGGGATGAGCAACCCGATTCACTACACTAAAATCATGCATGTCAGTCAAAATCCTGGCACACCACAAGCATGCACTCCTACAAGTATATCCCCCATTTTGGCATGTAGAGTCATCACTAAAATGAGGCTCTTCGTGAGGATGACGTTGGTGCTGTGGTCACCACTTGGCGACTTGATTGTGTCACCACCACTATGTTGCATCACAGCCTTGCACCAAGGAGCCTCAGTTGAGATCAATCACCTCCAGTGATGAGGTGTGTGTGTGCGTAAAGGCAAGAGGGAACTTGCATGTGTCACAACTATAACCAACAACAAGCACACCTTTGACATCGATTGGTGGATACACGATGCAAAACATGCATTTTAGGCTATAAGTCCAGTACACCAAGGAAGCTCTAGAGACTAAGGAAAAAATACGTAGTGCCCTTAGTGTTGAAGTTCGTTGGCCACTCACATATCTGTGTCCCTTGTCTCCTCCTCCATGCACACATATGTACAGATTAACTGCCATGACATCACCTT
Source organism: Penium margaritaceum (assembly GCA_023375785.1). NCBI lineage: Eukaryota > Viridiplantae > Streptophyta > Zygnematophyceae > Desmidiales > Peniaceae > Penium > Penium margaritaceum. The sequence continues at coordinate 31,103 of SZWC01002746.1, forward strand.
GGAAGACGTCAAGCAAGCTTACCATGATGGGCATCTCTGGCGACATGACACAACTTCCTCACATGGGAGTGTCTGCTGGCGCATGCATGGTCATGAATTGATTTTCTATCTTTGATGTGAGAGATGCTAGGGCTCATACGTTCTTACTGCCATGCCCATCATCATGTTCTGCTTGTCTCCAGTGTTTCTAAGGGAGCTGCATTACCCGGGTGCTGATCCTTAGGGGGCCACCATACCGGGTTCACACGTGCATAGGTGAGTAGCCGCCACACGGACTAATTCTAAGCGGTCGGGCTCGACCCCCGGGTGGCGGTGTGTGCCTGCTCGAGTGTCTTGGTCGTAGCAAGTGCACGCTCACCGGCAGTTAAGTATCGCTCACCACTCACTCTTGTCTTGGTGTTTACCAGAGCTGTTAAGGCAAGCATTTCCCGCATCCATGGCGTACCATGTACTTGCCAATTGCCTTGTTGCTACCTCTCACACATGTGCCATGAGAAGTTGCCTGGTAACTACTGGTATCAGAGAGCATGAGGATCCGTCCCTAGAGCTCTTTGATCCTGTACCCCAGCCTCTGTGCAACACGCAAGCCATCCGCCTTCTCGGCCCGTGCTAGCTAACGCTTCCACCTTAGCAGCGCATGTTCCTCGCTTGTCGTATCTTCGGCACTGGACAACTTCACGTAGTGGTGTTACTGCACTCGTTTATAACTCTTGTTGCAGCCCTAAGCTCTCTCGTCGCCCACACCCGCTGGCAACATCTCCTGGATCTCTCTCTCCACACCACACTCATCTTCACAGCAGGTTGCAACTCTCCTTCAGTAAGCCGTACCTCTACATCCCACTGTAGCGCTCTGCATTCGCTCAGCTGGTCTCTAGCGTGCCAACAGAACCCCGCTCTCAAGCTACCCTCCGTCACGGGTGTCTGCTACCAACAGGCTTGGGGCACTCTGTCCCATCCACCTCCTCTGCCTTGCAGTGGTCTGCTACACCACAACACGCAGACACCGTGCATCAGCAGCTCACAACACTCAGTAGCTGGCAGACATCTTGGTTGCCCTTGTAGCCCAGCAGCAGCCATACTGGAGTCACCATCTCGTGACAGCCCTCTAGACAAGGAGCTTGACTCCCCTCGTATGGCTGCGCGCTGCGTTGACCACGGGCGGGAGGGTCCTTGTCTCTACGAGTCTCCTCCTCCCCCCGACAAAGACACACCCTCACGGTTCCGCATGCTTGACTCAACCTACTGGCGCAAGGAACTGGCCAAACTGGACAAGAGGGTTGTGGCTGCACGTGAGGAGGAGATCAACCAAGAGGTGTACACGGCCGAAGACCTGCCTCCATCACCGCCTCGTCCCTCAAACATGCAACCTTCTACTGACCCACAGTCATCCAACGTTACATCTGCTACCAACCCTACATCTTCTCCATCCCCCACGCCTGTTGCATCTGCTATGACGACACCAACTCAAGAGGTTCCTGGGGTGATTCCCGTTCTCCCAGTCCACTCAGACTCCATCGGCCTAGAAGTGAAATTCTTGACGCAGCTGCAGGGGCCACGGCAACCTTAACAGCCACTGCCCGTGCATATAGAGCTCCCACTTAGACTGCAATGGGTCGTGCAGCTGACGCCTACACACACGCATCAGCTTTTCTCACTCTGCTTGCGGCCACAGCTGCCAACATTGCCACCGAGGTGACAGCAGCAGCAGCCTTTGTTGCCACTGCCACGTCCTCAGCCGTTGAGTCAAATACAGCTGCCATCGGTTCTATCTGCACCTCCACAGCAGCTGCGAACCCCACTGGGGCTCCGTGGGAGCTGACACCCCACATCGTCACAGGAGTCCTTGTTGCATCACCATCGGCAGCAGTGGCCGGGGCCACGGTCACTGGTCTTCTCTGTCTCACCGTGTTCAGTCAGCACCTTCTTCATTTTGCACTACACATCCACTCTTCACTTCACTTCCTCTGCCTGCTCACTCTCACAATGCCAGGACCAGAGGAGACAACAGAGGCTCTTCAAGTTTCCCTTAGTGAGGCACAGGCGGCCCGTCGCAAAACTGAGGATGACATGCAACAGCACCGCAAGGCACGACAAGTATTAACCACAAAAGTAGCGACTCCAGTCATAGAGAGCCTGCGGTCTGCCCTTGCCCTTACCGCTAAAATTTCTACTGATGATATTGCATTTGCTGATTCATCTATGCCTCCTGGTGGTGGTGTCCCCAACTCTTTGTCTCCCGCTCTCTCAACAGCCACCCTAGCTCGGGTCCTTTTCCCTACACGGCAGAAGGACTTCGAGACTTTGCCACCATAGTTCACATCCAAACTCACCTTCACGTCATGAGAAACGCGCTTCAGAGCGTGGGCCCAAGGTAAACTACTGTGGGAGTACTACTTCCCCCCAAAGTCACCGTTTCTTCCACAGCCAGCTGAGGCGGCTCGGGCCGTCCGTGCTCTCATCAACGCCGGACCCGAAAGTCTTCTTGATGACATTGGCATGTACAATGCAGATCCGACACGAGGTACACCCGCTGACCCCATCGGCGCATATGCCCTCATAAGTCACCGCAAGACAATCACTAGGTATGCAGCCCAGAGTGCCTTGACTGCACAGTTCAACACTCTATAGATGCGGGCCGATGAGACAGCAGACGAGTACTGGGCGCCGAGTCTGTGCTTGCTGCATGACATGGGCAAGGCTGCTCCTGGTCCTCTGTCTGCTTGCTTGTCCAGTGTTGCTGGCCTGATTCTTGAGCTCTCTGACCTCTACCTGCACGTCTCCCAAGCAGAGCTCGAGAGTCTTGCTTCTCCTCCACTCCCTGTGAATACCCCCCCAGGTATTGGACCTCTCTATGACTTAACCTCTTCCTGCCTCACTGATTGGTGGAACAATCTACAGAAAAAACGCATGCACCGCACTGCGCTTGCTGCAGTCGCAACCTCCTCATCTTCCTCTGCAGCTGTCGTCACCTCACCTTCAGTCTCCATTTCCCTTGCCACAACTCACCCCACTCAGGCTGCTTCCCATGGAGAGAAAGGTGGATCCAATCGTGGGGGTGGGCTTGGTGGTGGCAAAGGGCGTGGGAGAGGGCAAGGTAGCAAGTCCTCCTCAGGCTCCACTGCCAGCATCAATGTCACCTGTTGGAACTGTGGCACCACTGGTCATTCTGCGCCTAAATGCCCTGCTCCACGTGATGTTCTCCGTCTAGCCTCCTCCATGCGTGCCCATTGGGTGCGCACCGGAGTCACTTCCTCTTCAGCAACAGCAGCGGTGATAGTCACGCCTTCTTCCTCCTCTTCCTCAGCTTCCTCTCTCACCACTTCCTCTGCTCGAGTTCAGCCATCATCTTCACCCATCAGTCCTTGGGGTTGGATCCCGCCTCCGATCGTTCCTCCCTACTACGGTCCCCCATCCTCGCACTACTCTGCACCCTCCTGGATGCGTGATGACGGCCACGTTTCCGACTGTTCTTCTGATCCCTCCTTCGATCACTCATTTGACTGTCGTGACAAGGAGCGTGTTCTTGAGCGACGTCTGGCTGAAGTCCTCCATCTTCACACTCAGGGAGGTGAGAGTGTGAGTGGCCTATGTCGTGTGTCGGTCTGTGAATCTGACGCCACTCTTTGTGGTGCAACGTCTAGGAGTGTTCAAGGGGACCTGTCTGATGTTTGTGACTAGATTGAGGATTGGCAGTCTCACACGTTTCCCACTTGTCTCGGTGCTTCCTCCTCTCTCTTGCTTTGTGGCACTGTCGCTATCTGCCTTGTTCTTCCCACCACTCGTGCAGCCCCTGGCCTCTCGATCATTGATTCTGGGGCCACACATCACATGACCTCCTGTCGCTCCTCCTTTGTCTCCCTTGGCCCTGTTGGCTCTATTCGCTCTGTTCGCACCGGCACTGGCCAACTACTCCCCGTTCATGGCATCAGTGTCGTTTGTTTTGTTGGCCCTAGTGGCACAGTCTATCTTCCTGGCGTGTTGTACGTCCCCAACTTTGAGGTTAGCCTGCTCTCTGTAACCACCCTTGACAACCAGGGCATGGACTTCTCATCCAGCCGCGGCCTCGCCTCCATATCTCTCCGCTCGTCTGGCCGTGTTGTTCTGCATGGCGTGCGTTGTGACCATCTATTTTGTGTCCCGCTTTCTCTCCCCTCCTCTTCCGCTACCTCTGCCTTTGTTCATGTGGCGCCCTCCCTGTCTCCCGCTCACATTGACCTCTTGCATCGTCGGCTATGCCACATTCACGCTGCTTCCATCCATCGCCTTCTTTGCCTCCAGCCTGCTGCAGGCCTGGACCCTGTCGCCTTTGCACCTCCCTGTTCCTCGAGCTACCTTGACTGTACCAGTGGCAAAATCCACCACTCTCCGTTCTCTACCTTTGAGTCTCACTCCTATCACCCTCTTGACCTTGTTCATGCTGACGTCATGGGTCCGCTGCCTCATGCCTTTCTTGGTGGTCTCGGTTGCTACGTTCTCTGCTTTACTTATGACTTCTCCCGATACCGTTGGGTCTTTGCTCTCCGTCACAAAAGTGATGTCACTGAAGTCCTCGAGGCGTAGCTCCCTCAACCCGAACGGGCTTGTCTTCGACCCCTACTAGTTTTTTGTAGTGACAGAGGTGGTGAGTTCTTCGCCCCCGCCTCTTGCTTTCTTCAGTCTCGTGGTGTTTGCCTTGAGTCCATTGCCCCCTATACTCTACAGCAGAACGGTGTGACTGAACGCTGGAATCGCACCCTTGCTGATGGAGTGCATGTACTTCTCTCTGCCTCTGGTCAGTCCCCACTATTTGCCTTTGAGGCCATGTCCTATATGACTTGGGTATGGAACAGGGTTCCTCATGGACCACTCCCTCACACAGTCACCTCGTTTGAGTGCTGGACGGGTCAGCGGGCCGACCTTTACCTTGCTGGTGCATGGGGGTGTCTTGCATCTGTCTCGCTCTGTGCCGACCACCGGGATGGGAAGTTGTCTCCTCGCGGTCGCCTGTGTGTCTTCCTTGGTGTCTCTCCTTTCTCCAAAGCCTGGCGTTTCTGAGATCCCTCCCACAATCGCGTCATTGAGTCACGAGATGCCCTGTTCTTTGAACACTTGTTTGAACGTGATGCTCCTTGCTTCAACAGGTCCCTCTCTCTGCCCTCTCGGAGTGGGGGTGGTCCTCTCCCCTCTGGGGCATATCCTCTCCCCTCAGTGTGTCCTTTGGTTCCCCCTACCTCCTCTGCTCCCCTGGGTCCCTCTGCCTCCTCTCTCCTCCCCTCCTGTCTGGCCCTGAGCTACCAAAGTCCCATGCTCCAGTGATAGAGGAGCCAGAGGGTGGAGAGGCAGAGGATGAGGGAAGCATCACTGGAGCATGGGACTTTGGTAGCTTGCTGTAGTGTCTCATCCTGTGGGGAGGTCGCCCCAGGGCTCTCCCCGCTCAGTCTCATCCTGTAGTCTCTGGTGATCCTCGCCTCCGTGCCCTTGGTCTCATGACCTCTGACTCATCTGTTGTTATCTCTGTCATTCATCCCAGCACTTCTCTTGGATACGCCCTCGTTGAACAGGAGTTCCACTCAGCTCTTTTGTTGTCTGTAGCTGGGTATGTCACCTCATGCTTTGCTGCTGTAGGCCTTTCTCCCCTTCCGCCTGAACCATTGGCTGTGCAGGCAGCCAACCACTGACTCCTCTCTGTAGGAGGAGGCCATGAAGGCTGAACTAGACACACTGTCATAGCACACTATGTACGAACTCGTGGACCTACCACCAGGCCGCAAGGTTATTGCGGCCAAGTGGGTGTATGGTCGCAAAGTGAACCCAAACAATACTGTTGAATGGCACAAAGCACGTCTCACTGCAAAGGGATTCTCTCAGATCCCTGGTGTAGACTTTGACGAGACATTTACACCAGTAGGCCGCTATACAACTGCCAGGGCATTGCTTAGCCTAGTTGCCAAACATGACCGGGAACTGGAGCAAATGGATGCTAAAACGCTTTCTTGCATGGTAATCTAGATGAAGAGATTTACATGGTTCAGCCGCCCGGTTTCTCGTATGGGACAAACCGTGTATGGTGACTACGCAAGGCACTCTACAGGCTCAAGCAGTCTCCACGCTACTCAAACCAAGAGATCACAATAACTTTAGAAAGAGGGGGCTTTAGAAGGAGTCCAATGGACCCTACTCTGTTTCTCAGCTCCCCTACCAAACCACTGGTTTCCATCCTTGTCTATGTTGATGATGTCCTTATCGCATCTCCTGATGCTTTCGCCGTCACTGCTGTCAAGTCTCTTCTACAATCAGCCTACAAAATGAAAGACATTGGCCCGGCCCATGTCTTCTTGGGCATGGAGCTAGAGCATGATTGCGCACGTTGCACTCTGCACGTGCACCAGGCTGCATACATCCGCAGCCTGGAGGAGCGCTTCAGTCCTCTTTTCACTGCTATTCCCACTGCCTCTACGCCCATGACCCCCGCGGGTCAGTCACTGCTGAAGTCTTTGGACCTCTTGAAGCTGGGGGAGACAGTGGATGTGACTGACTACCTCCGAGTCATTGGCTCGCTGATGTACCTTGCTACCACCACATGTGCTGATGTTGCATTTGCTGTCAACTTTCTGTCCCAATTCTCTCAGTGTCCACGCGAGCGGCATGTTGAGGCCGCCTTGCGAGTTATCCTGTATGCACTCTCCACATCATGGGTCGGTCTGTACTTTTTTCCACAACCCTCAATCGTGGTTGATGGCTTCAATGACAGTGACTGGACACATGACTCTGATGCACGCAGCCAAAGAGGGTACATCTTCATGGTTGGTGGGACTGCTGTCTCTTGCAAAAGTGGCAAACAAGGATGTGTCGCCCGCAGCACGACGGAGGCTGAGTATGTTGCTCTTGGCGCACGCGCATGTGAGGTTGCCTGGCTGTGTCGTCTGCCGCAGTAACTGCGTGTTCCCTTCCGTTCCATCACCCTTCATTGTGACAATCAAAGCACAAAGGCCATTGTCGCAAACAGTGGCATGCATCACTCTCGCACCAAGCATATCAATGTTGAGCATCACTTTGTGCACGAGTGCATTGCCGCCAGCATTGTCCAGGTTGCTTAAGTGGACACACGTTCTAAGAGAGCATATTTCCTCACCAAAGCCCTCGGTCAAAATGTCTTCAAGAGTGTTGTTCATGTTGTTGTTCTCATCTGTCCCCATGACCCAGGTTGAATTGCTCTGTGTACCTCATGCATCTCTGTTCTTTTCAGCCTTTTGTGCCTTCATGTATGGGGAGTGCTTCCCTGTGGGTCATGGGGGAGTGTTTTAGTTTGTTGGCCAATCACATCTCTGTGCCCCTTGTCTCCTCCTCCATCCACACATATGTACAGATTAACCGACATGACCTCACCTTGGAAGACGTCAAGTGAGCCTTCGATGATGGGCATCTCTGAAGACATGATACAAATTCCTCACACAAGAGTGTCTGCTGGCGCATGCGTGGTCATGACTTGATTCTCTATCTCTGATGTGGAAGATGCTAGGGCTCGTATAATCTTACTGCCGTGCCCTGCATCATGTTTTGCTTGCCTTGAGTGTTTCTAGGAGAGCTGCATTACCCGGGTGCTGATCCTTAGGGGGCCATCGTCCCGGGTTCACCCGTGCATTGGTGAGTAGCCGCCGCACGGACTAATTCCAAGCGGTCGGGCTTGACCCCCGGGTGGTATTGTGTGCTTGCTCAAGTGTCTTGCTCGTAGCAAGTGCACGCTCACCGGCTGTTAAGTATTGCTCACTCACCACTCACTCTTGTCTTGGTGTTTACCAAAGCTATTAAGGCAAGCATTTCACGCATCCATCGCACACCGTGTACTTGCCAATTGCCTTGTTGCTACCTCTCACACATGTGCCATGGGAAACTGCCTGGTAACTACCAAGCAACTTCCCATGGCACTCCAGACACTATAGTAGCTGTTATGCGACTAGCGGTGAGTGGGGCCACCACTCAACGGTGCTCCGATGCGATTTGGGTCTACATCAAGGATCTGTACATGCATGGACACAGCAGGAAAAGGAAAAAAAGAAACGCTAGGCAGCAAGTTGGGACAGCATTGTTGTTGATGCAGCGTGCACGCTTCCACGCTCGTTGCTTAAGTCTGCTGCTCTAGAGACTAAGTCTGGAAGCTCTGGGTTTTTTGCTAAGAAATGTGTGTGCCAGTGTTAGCACCAAAAAGCAGCAGGAAACTGAAAGTATCTGATTGGGAAAGAAGAATGAGCAACAATGGGAGATCCCTCCAAGTTCTAGCTCCCCCTCACACTAGTGTAGAACTTGCTACTCAGCTAACCAGCCAATCAGAAAATAGTCCTAGACCTATTTTCTAGCGGGCAGGGTTTCCTCGGTGAGCCCTGCCAGACACCCGACAGCCCAAAACCCGGGCGTCATCCGTTTTGCCTGAAAACTGGACCATACCATAATACCAACGCTGCAAACGCAGTCGTTCCGTTAGAATCAGCTAGAAAAAGAGCAACAAAGAGTTATGGCTGCCCCAACCCAGGCAGTGCCTACGAAGGTCAATGGTGTCAAACAGTGTCACACAGCTAGGAACATGGACCCTAGGCACAGTATGACGCAGCAGACAAAATGGCACAACCAGAAGCCGTGATTGGTGCATGTAGATAGCATCTACAGTGGCAGTGACCGCCGGCGGCCCCACCGCCGAGGAGGCCTGCCGATGGAGCTGAGCATGTCGCCGGAGGGAGGAGCCTCCAGCAAATTGCACGTAGGCCTCACGGAGCGTCGGCTCCACCGAACGACACTCCAGCGGTGTCGAATCTTGCTGTCAGTCATCTGCACGCTGATGTACACAAGCCGGAAGGATACAACAGAGTACAACGAGGGATGCACGAAAACCAACACTCCCCCATGACTCACAAGCAAAGTGCACATGTGCGGGCAGAGCCACAATCAACAACCAGACTCCCCCGTGGAACGCAGAGACGCATGCAAGGACAAAGAGAGCCATTCACGGACGCACGCCGACCGAACTCACAGCCTTCTTGAACGAGTCGCACTTCAGTGCCTTGGTCAAGAAGTCAGCCAGTTGCCATGGTGTCTCAACCCACACGATGCTGATGCTGCCGTCATGCAACAACAAACACACATAGTGATACTCAACGTTGATGTGCTTTGTGCATGTGTGATCCACACCATCATTGTCGGCGATGGCCATGGCACTCTCATTGTAACAATGCGACGTGATGGATGCAAACTAAAACAACTCGGACAACAAACTTGCAACCACACACTCTCACACGCACCTGAGCTCAGGGCCACGTACTCAGACTCAGCAGTGCTGCATGCAATGCACCCCTACTTGCCACTACGCTAGGACACACCTATGCCGCCAATCAGAAAGATACAACCTCTATGACTCTTACCATCCGGACTGCCGGCCCAGTCACCGTTGGTTTTGCCTACCGCGACAACAGACGGCTGGCGGCGGAACATGAGACCTCGCCGAGGAGTTGAGACGACATAGCGCAGTAGTCGGATAGCGGCCTCAAAGTGGAGGTGACGCGGCTCTTGAGAAAACAGGGCGAGGAGGGTGATGGGGAACGCGATGTCTGGGCGAGTCGTCGACGCCAGGAACATCAATGACCCGATGACTCACAGATACGTGGTCACGTCTACTGGCTCCCCCGCAACAGCTGGGCCAAGACTCTTCAGCTTCACCTGGCCATCAGGTGATATGGGTGAAGATGCGCTCGGCACGAGTGGCGGGTCCTCGGTGAAGCGAATTGACAGAGTCTGCACATAGGCAGCCTGGTGGACATGCAAGATGCCTTGGGAGCGATCATGTACGAGCTCCATGCCCACGAAGACTCGGGCAGATCCGAGATCCTTCATCTGGTAAGTGGCGTGCAGCAAGTCTTTAACACGCTGGATGGCACCCGTGTCTGGCGACGCAATGAGGAGATCGTCGCGTGGACCAGGACAGCAGCGAAGGTCTGGCCTCGGGGACTGACAAACAGTGCGGGGTCAGCGGTGCTGCGCTGGAAGCCACCGCGTACGAGAGTGTTGTTGATCTCGTGGTTCCAGCACCGAGGCGACTACTTCAGGCCATACAGGGCCTTTTTCAGCCGCCAAACTCTCCCAGTGGTGTCGTCGAAGCCTGGGCTATATCATGTAGAGCTCCTCACCCTCCAGTGAGCCATGGAGAAAAGCAGTACTCACATCCATCTAATGCAGCTCCCACCAATGCTGGTCAACCAGGGTGAAGAGCGCCCGGCGAATGAAGAACCAGCCGACTCGGGCAAAGTTCTGGTCGTAATCGACTCCGGGGATCTGGGCAAACCCCTTGGCTTAAGGTAGGCCTTGTACTTGTCCAAGGACCCCTCAGGCTTCCACTTGCGCCGAAAGACCCACTTGGCACCGATGGCCTTCCATCGTGGAGGAAGGTCAACGACGTTGTACACGTGGTGCTGCCGAATAGCAGCGAGCTCATTGGCGCAAGCAGAATCCTAATGTGCGGCCTCAAGAGAGGCTTGAGCCTCACGTAGAGTGACTGGGTCCTCCGGGCGTGGTGTGGAGCCGATTGAAAGAGCGTGTGCATCTCCAGCTCCAGGTGGGATGTGTGCGAGTGCAACCACGACACCATGCCGATGCTCGTGATGAAGCATGGCGTAGCCAGTGCAGAACCCGGGTGAAGGCCTACAATGATGGCCAAATTGGTCAGGTCGAGGGCCTTGGTGCCAGGATCCCCACTCACGACCGTGAGAATGGAGGGGACACGTGGAGCCATAGGGGGTCGAGGCGCCAGGGGGCGCGGTGCGACGGTATGCGCGCTCACTCACGACCTTGGTCAGTAGCTCCCGCCTGGACCACGTGTGTTGTGCGGTCGAGCAAGAGATGGCACTAAGTCTAACGGGCCAATGGAGACGGACGGGGCTACTGGCCCGGAGGGGCAAGCAGGTGCAACCGGGGCTGCTGGCCCGGGGGAGCCAGCGGGCGCGACTGGGACTGCTGGCCTGGAGGGGCCAGTGGGCGCCACCGGGGCTACAGGTTCGGAGGGGCCAACAGACGCAACTACGGCTGTCGACTGGGAGGGGCCAATGGACGCGACTTGTGCTGCCAGCTCAGAGGGGCCAACGGACGCAACTGGGGCTGCCGGCCCGGAAGGGCCAAGGGACGCGACTAGGGCTGTCGACCCGGAGGGGCCAGCGGACGCAACTGGGACTGCCGGTCCGGAGGGGCCAGTGGACGCGACTGGGGCTGCCGGCCCAGAGGGGCTAGCGAATGCGATAGGGGCTGCCAGCCCGGAGGGGCTAGTGGGCGCCACCGAGGCTGCTGGCTCGGAGGGGTCAACGGACGCGACTAGGGTTGCCGGCCCTGAGGGGCTAGCGGACGTGACTGGGGCTGCTGGCCAGGAAGGGCTAGCGGGCGCCACTGGGGTTACTGGCTCGGAGAGGCCAAAGGATGCGACCAGGGCTACTGGCTCAGAGGGACCGAGTGATGTGTTGCCTGGAAGCCGTAGAACAAAAGACGGACTCACCACTCCCCCATGAGACAGGAGGGACACGGACGAGCCGGAGCAAATGAGGTCACGAGGAAACAGATCCTCGAAGAAGAGGGCATCGCGGGACTGGACGATGTAGAGACGGGATGGATCCCAGAAGTGCCGGGCCTTGGACTGACAAGAGACACCAAGGAAGGTGCAAGGACGTTCGCGAGGGACGAGCTTGCCGCCCTGCTGTGGGGCGGACAGCCACACAACGGCCACACAGTCCCAGATGCGAGCCAGGCGGAGGTCAGCGCGCTGACCGCACCAATGCTAGTACGGCGCGGACTAGCACGGAAGGGGACCGTGGGAAATCCGGTTCCAGACCCATGTCATGCACGCCATGGCTTCAAAGTAGAAGCCATCGTAGAGACCAGACTCAACCCGCATGGTACGGACGGCATCAGCCATGGTATGGTTCCACCGCTCGGAAACGTCGTTCTGGGCGGGTGTGTAGGGCGCGTACGTTTCATGGTGGATACCGTAGGAAGCGAAAAAAGGTCGTGGTCTCACCCATGTACTCACTACCACGATCGGAGTGAAAGCGGCAAAGAGATCGACCACACTCGCACTCTGCCAGGACAAGCCAGTCCTGGATGGCTTGGGTGACATCGCTCTTCTGCCAAAGGCAGAAGACCCAGCGGTAACGACAGTGGTCGTCAATGAGGGTGAGGACATAGCGGCCATGCACTTTGATGGACTCGGTCGGGAGAGGGCCCGTGACGTCGGAATGGACCAGGTCGAGAGGGGCGGATGTACGGGAGGAGGACAGAGGGAAAGTGAAGCGGTGCATTTTTCCCTGAGCACGATTCATGCACTCTGTGGGGCACGGGAGAGGGAAAGTCTCCGGGTCAAGTCCCTTGGCTGATTGGGTATGGAGAATGCTATCTACGACAATAGAGTGAACGTGGCAAAGGCGACGGTGCAAGAGGCATATGTGCTGAGGACAGAGTGTGTTGGTGACAAAAAAACGACTTATGGCGGCCGACGGGGAGACGACGGAAGGAGAGGAGGACAAACGACGTCCATGCCACAGGTTGCCACGTGCGGTGGCGTGCACGACGACAAGACCGGACAGACGCACCGACATAGTGCCAACACCACGCGAGTGCACAACGTCCATGCTCATGCGATCAAGAGCAGTAACGGACGGGAGGCTGAGCTCAAGACATGGGACGAAGAGGACATCGGTCAGAAATACATCACTGGCAGGACCACGAAAATTACAACGCTGACGCCGCGGACAAACAACACGTGTCTGGAGCCCGACCGGAGACCACAGACATCGCCGACAGGACCGAGCATACTAAAGGCCTCGCAGGAGGCCTCCATGTGATGCGTGGCCCCGGAGTCGATGATCCAGATCTCAGTAAGGCTCTGGACCGGAGTCGCCCGATCGCTAACGGTCACATCGCAGCAAGCAAGAGACGCGGACGCGGTTGAAGGGGGCACTAACCGAGACTGTCAATCATCAAGCCACCCAACGTCATCTCAACTCCTCGACGAGGACTCATGTTCCGCCGCCAGTTGTCTGTTGTCGCGGTAGGCTACACCGACAGTGATTAGGCCGGCATTTCGGACAGTAAGAGTCGAACAGGTTGGATCTTTTGAATTGGCGGCACAACTGTGTCCTGGCACAATGGCAAACAGGGGTGCATTGCACGCAACATTGTTGAGGCTGAGTACGTGGTCCTTGGCTCAGGCGCGTGTGAGAGTGTGTGGTTGCGTCGTCTGTTGTCCGAGCTACGCCAGTCTGATGTATCCATCACGTTGCATTGTGACAGTGAGAGTTCCATGGCCATCGCCGACAATGACCGCATGCATCACACACGTAGAAAGCACATCAATATTGAGTATCACTATGTGCGTTCGTTGTTGCATGACGGCAGCATCAGCGTCGTGTAGGTTGAGACAACACGGTAGCTGGCTGACTTCTTCACCAAGGCACTGAAGCGCGACTCCTTCAAGAATGCTGTGAGTTTGGTTAGGGTGTGTCCTTAAGTGACTCTCTTTGTCCCTATCTGCGTCTTTGCATGCCCTGGGGGAGTCTGGCCCCTCCGGGCCGGCAGCCCCAGTCACGCCCACTGGCCCCCCCGGGCCAGCAGCCTTCGTCGCACCCGCTGGCCCCTCCAAGCCATTAGCCCCGTCCGTCTCCGTTGCCCGTTAGACTCAGTGTCATCTCTTGCTCGACCGCGCTATACACATGGCCCAGGCGGGGGCCTTCGACCCAGGCCGTCGGTGAGCGTGCAGACCGTCGCACCGCACTCCGTGGTGCCTTGACCCCCTGTGGCTCCACGTGTCTCCTCCATTCCCATAGTCGTGAGTGGGGATCTTGGCACCAAGGCCCTCGGCCTAACCACTTTGGCCATCATTACAGGCCTTCACCCGGGTTCCGCGCTGGGCTACGCCATGCTTCATCAGGAGCATCGGCATGCTGTCGTGGTTGCACTCGCACGCATCCCAGCTGGAGCTCGAGATCCACACGCTCTCTTAATCCGCTCCAAAGCACGCCCGATGAACCAACCACCCTACGTGCAGCTCTAGCCTCTCTTGAGGCCGCACACTGGGATGCTGCTTGCCCTGATGAGCTCACTACTATCCAACAGCACCACGTGTACAACCTCGTCAACCTTCCTCCATGTCAAAAGGCCATCGGTGCCAAGTGGGTCTTTCGGCACAAGTGCAAGCCTGCGGGGTCCTTGGAAAAGTACAAGGCCCGCCTTATGGCCAAGGGGTTTGTCCAGATCCCTGGAGTCATTTATGACAAGATCTTTGCCCCAGTTGACCAGTTCTCCACTAGGCGGGCGCTCTTCAGCCTGGTTGCCCAGCATGGGTAGGAGCTGCATCAAATGGACGTGAGCAACGCTTTTCTCCATGGCTCACTGCAGGGTGAGGAGCTCTATATGGTATAGCCCCCAGGCTTTGATGACGACACTAGGAGAGTGTGGCGGTTGCGAATGGCACTCTATGGCCTGAAGCAGTTGCCTCGGTTCTGGAACCAACAGATCAGTAGCACCTTCCTCAGCGGCGACCTCCAGCTAGCACCGCTGACCCCTCACTGTTCGTCAGTCCACGAGGCCAGACCTTCGCTGCTGTCCTGGTCTACGTCGACGATCTCCTCATTGTGTTGCTAGACACGGCTGCCATCAAGCATGTCAAGGACTTGCTGCACGCCGCCTACCAAATGAAGGATCTTGGATCTGCCTGAGTCTTCCTGGACATGAAGCTCGAGCATGATTGCTCCCAGGGCATCGTATGTACAGACTTTGTCCACTCGCTTTGCCAAGGACCTGCCACTCGTGCCGAGCGCATGTTCACCCATGTCACCTGATGGCCAGGTGAAGCTGGAGTCATGACCTAGCTATTGTGCGGGAGCCAGTCAACGTGAACACGTATCTGCGAGTCATCGGGTTATTGATGTTCCTGGCAACAACGACGCGCCCAGACATCGCGTTCGCCGTCAACCTCCTGGCCCAGTTTTCTAAGGAGCAGCGTCACCTCCACTTCGAGGCCGCAATCCGAGTACTGCGCTATGTCGTCTCAAATCCTCAGAGAGGTCTCATGTTCCGTCGCCAACCGTTTGTTCTCGCGGTAGGTTACACTAACAGTGACTAGGCCGACAGTCCGGACGGTAAGAGTAGCACAGGCTGTATCTTTCTGATTGGCGGCAAAGCTGTGTCCTACCATAGTGGTAAGTAAGGGTGCATTGTACACAGCACTACTAAAGTTGAGTACGAGGCCCTTGCCTTAGGCGCGTGTGAGAATGTGTGGTTGCGTAGTCTGTTGTCCGAGTTGCGTCAATCTGTTGCATCCATCACTTTGCATTTTGACAATGAGAGTTCCATGGCCATCGGCAACAATGACGGCGTGCATCACACACGCACAAAGCACATCAACGTTGAGTATCACTTTGTGCGTTTATTGTTCCATGACGGCAGTATCAGCATCATGTGGGTTGAGACAGTACGGCAGTTGGCTGACTTCTTGACCAAGGCACTCAAGCTCGACTCGTTCAAGAACGTTGTGAGTTCGGTCGGCGTGCATCCGTGAGTGGCTCTCTTTGCGCCTGCCTACGCCTCTACGTTCCTTGGAGGAGTCTGGTTGTTCACTGTGTCTCTGCCTGCACATGTGCACTACGCCTGTGAGTCATGGGGGAGTGTTGGTTTTCGTGCATCTCTCATTGTACTCTGTTATGTCCTCTTGGCTTGTGTACATCAACCGTCAGATGATTGACGGCAAGACTCGACACCGCTGGAGTGTCTTTTGGTGGAGCCGAAGCACGCTAAGGCCTACTTGCAGTTCACCGGAGCCTTCTCCATTTGGCCACGTGCTCAGCTCCATTGACAGGCCTCCTTGACGGTCGGGCCGCCGGCGGTCACCGCCACTGCAGATGCTGTCTACATGCACCTATCGCTGCTTTTGGTTGTGCCATTGCGTCTTCAGCGTCATGCTCTGCCTAGGGTCCATGTCTCTTGTTGTGTGGCCCTGTTTGGCACCATTGACTTTCGTATGTACTGTCTGGGTTTGGGCAGCCATAACTTTTTGCTACTCTTTTTCTAGCTGATTCAGACCACAAGACTGTGTTTGCAGCGTTGGTATTATGGTATGGTCTAGTTTTCAGGCAAAACGGACAACGCCCGGGTTTTGGGTTGTCGAGCGTATTTAAGGGCTCACCGAGAAAACCCTGCCTGCCAGAAAATAGGTCTAGGACTATTTTCTTATTGGTTGGTTAGCTGAGTAACAAGTTCTACACTAGTGGGGGGGAGCTAGAACCTGGAGGGGTCTCCCATTGTTGCTCATTCTTCATTCCTTATCAGTTACTTTCACTTTCCAACTGCTTTTTGGTGCTAACACAAGCGAGCGCAATTCTGAGTAACAAACTCAGAGCTTCCAGACTTCATCTCTAGAGCGACAGACTGAGGGGGCAACAGACTCAAGTAACAAGTGTGGTAGCCCGCACGCAACATGAACAGCGCTGTTTTCCTAACTTGCTGCCTAGCGTTTCCTTTTGTGTGCTGCTAATGTCAGCAGTGACGTCAGCCTGGGATGGTTGACGTCAGCGGATGCTACTGTGGTATGTGCAGGGCTATTGCTTTGGAGCTTTTTTTGTTGATGATGTCAGCAGTGACGTCAGTAGTGACGTCAGCGGATGGCTGATGATGTCATCAGTGTTCCTTGATGGAGTTGCTACAACTGCTACTGCTTTTGCTGCTTTTGCTTCTATTGCTACTGCTGCTGGTGGTGGTTCTGCTACTGCGGTGGTTGTTGTTGTTGCCGCTGCTGTTGCTTCTACTGCGGCCGCTATTGCTGTTGCTGCTGATGCTACTGCGATGGCATCCGTTGCTGCTACTACTAAGCTGCTGTGTGCTGGTACGGCTGCTACGGCTATTGCAGTGGTTGTGGTGGTGGCGGTGGCGGCAGTCGCGGGAGCACTACTAGCGGGTTGGGGATTCTTTTTTTTCCTTTTTGCTCGTCACAGCAAGCTGACTACTCGGTGCGAGTGACAAGCCGCGAGCAGCGAGCTCGCTGCTCGCTGCTCCCTGCTCGTTGCTCGCTGCGAGCAGCGGGCTCGCTGCAAGTAACTCGCTGCTCACGGCGAGCAGCAGGCTGCGAGCAGCTGTGGCTGTTGCTGCTACTAGGTGTCACTGCAGCCGCTGGTGCTCGCTGCTGCTGGCCGCTGCCGATTGCTGCTTGCTACTGCTGTTCCTGCCGCCGGGTGCAGTTGCTGCTCGTTGCTGCTACTACTACGGGCTGCTCCTGCTACGAGCTGCTGCTACTGCCGGCTGCTGCTATGCGCAGCTGCTGCTGGCTATCACTGCCACTGCTCGCTGCTACTGTAAGCTGTTGCTGCTGTTGCAAGCTGCTGGTATTGCTCCGAGATCCTACTGACAGTCACACCTCGATGACGTCGCCGCGCGCGTCATCTCTAGCAAGCGCCTGACGTGGCTTACCGCTCACCTCCTCGCGTCAAGCGTGGGGTCAGTGCTACCAGAAAAAAATCTGGCAGCATTTCTCCTGGCCCAGTGGCCGTGGGAAAAAATCAGACGCCGCCACTAGGCAGGTCAATGCTGCCGGAAAAAATCCGGCAGCATTTCCCCTACACTGGCGCGTGTGGTGGTGCGCCGGCGTTGTCTGGCACCTGTGCGTCAGTCTTCTACTGTTGCTGCTACGCTCTCGCTCTGATACCAAAAAGGAAACTCTACACAGCAAGTTGGGGCAGCAGTGTTGTTGATGCAGCGTGCGGGCTTCCATGCTCGTTGCTCAAGTCTGCTGCCCCCTCAGCCTGCTGCTCTAAAGACAAAGTCTTGAAGCTCTGGGTTTGTTATAAATGTCAGTGTCAGCGCCAGAAAGCAGCTGGAAACTGAAAGTAACTGATTAGGAATGAAGAATGAGCAAAAATGGGAGACACCTCCAAGTTCTCGCTACCCCCTCCCCACTAGTGTAGAACTTGTTACTCAGCTAAGCAGCCAATCAGAAAAGAGTCTTTGGCCTATTATCTGGCAGGCAGGGTTTTCTCGGTGAGCCCTGTCGGACGCCCGACAGCCCAAAACCCGGGCACCGTCCATTTTGCCTGAAAACTAGACCATACCATAACACCAACGCTGCGAACGTAGTTCTGCGGTCACAATCGGCTAGAAAAATAGCAGCAAAGAGTTATGGCTGCCCAAACCCAAGCAATACGTACGAAATTCAATGGTGCCAAACAGTGCCACACAGCAAGAGACATGGACCCTAGGCAGAGCATGACGCTATAGACGCAATTGAGAAAATGCGTGGAAGCTTCCTAGCAACGCACCCGCTGACTAGGTGTCGGTGCCTGATCAGACGGTGTCGACAGTCACAGGTCGTACACACTACGGCACGTGTTTGGCTAAGAGACACAAGGCAAAGTGTCAGAATGCTTCAATATGGCATATGTAGAGAGAAATGACAAATGACAGATCCAAGGCATAAGTACCTGCCGCGGCGCACGTCGGGTGCCGCACGCAGCAGTCCAAGAGCTGTCCTAAAACCGGCCCAAAATCACTGTTTTGGCCGTAACTCTGCGCACACATGTCAGAATGCTATGCCGTCTGAACCTAGACGTGCAGAATCAAAAGACGGACGCTACGACTGGTCACATGCATGTATCCATTGACAGACAGTGAGCATACAATGCAAAACCATGCAAATAGGCCTCGTGGCTAGTCTGCCAAAAGACGCCTGCAAGATGTAGAACACACAGCAGAGAGTCCCGGTGGCATCTGAGGCTCTGGTGCACTGGTCGGCCAGCTCCAAGCTGGTAGTCCGCCGCCTGTCGTCGCGCCGATGTCACCAGGGCCGCCCGCCTCAGGGATCTGCACGAGTATGGACACGGCCGAGTGGTCACAGTAAACTGTACAGGAACGGCACAAAGCACAACACTCCCCCATGACCCGATGGTACGCATGTCCATACGCGTGCAGCACTGGTACAAACACAATAGTGAGTGACACAAACAGATGAGACGCAGACGCACATCCCACACTCAACCACTCTCACACACGGGGCGAAGCCCAACAAAACGAATGGCCACCAGGAACTTTTCGCGAGCAAGCGCCTTCGTCAAGAAATCAGCACGCTGCATGTCAGTACCAACCCACATGATGGAAATCACGCGTCGCTCCACCAGATCACGAACGAAGTGATGCTCAACCGCAATGTGCTTTGTGCGAGCATGAAAAACACCAGAGTTCTCTGCAATGGCGAGAGCATTCTGGTTGTCGCAACGCAGCACAATGGCGGGTGCTGACTGCCCAAGCTCAAGAAACAAGCGTTGCAGCCATACTGCCTCAGCAGCCCCTGTGCCGAAAGCAACATACTCCGCCTCTGACGAGCTACGTGAAATGCAGCCCCGCTTCCCGCTTCGCCAAGACAAAGTGGTACCACCGAGCACAAACACGTAGCCAGTACGACTGCGCCCATCAGGGCTCCAAGCCCAGTCACTGTCAGTGTAGCCGTCAAGGACCACCAAACACTGCTGACGAAAGCAGAGTCCGAGGTACGACGTGGAAACCACGTACCGTACCACTCGCACAGCCGCGTGAAGAGCTCTCGCATGTGGAGCCTGCGAGAACCAAGCGAGGAGGTTGACGGTGAACGCGATGTCAGGACGCGTGGTGGTGGGCATGTACATCAGAGATCCGATGAGACAGAGTTACAAGGTCACGTCCACTGTCTCCCCCAGCTGTGTAAGGTCATCCACCTTCAGGGCATCCTGCCCATCGGGTGTAAGAGGTGTGGAAGCGAATGGTACAGCACGAAGGAGATCGCTAAAGCGCTCCCCCACGACTCGTGTGTATCGGGCCTGATGGAGCAACAGTGTCCGATGTCTGCGATCTTGCACGATCTCCATACCAAGAAACACCGATGCAAGACCGAGGTCCTTCATCCTGTAGGCGGTCTGCAGGACAGCCTTGGCCTCCTTCACGCCCTCCAGGGATGGAGACGCAATCAGGAGGTCATCAACATAGACCAGGATGGCGGTGAACCGCTCGGGTGTCAGTAGGATGAAGAGCTAGGGGTCTGCCTTGCACTGTACGTATCCTGCGCGAGTCAAAGTGCCAGTGATCTCCCGGTTCCAACACCGTGGAGACTGCTTGAGGCCGTACAAGGACTTGCGCAAGCGCCAGACCTTGTCACCGTCCTCAAAACCTGGTGGCTGAGCCACGTAAATCTCCTCATCCAAAGAGCCATGGAGGAACGCATTGTTCACATCCATCTGGTGCAGTTCCCAGTCATGCTGAGCCACTACACCGAACAGAGCTCGAGCTGAGGTCATGCGACCGACAGGGGCAATGGTGTCAGTATAATCATCTCCCTCAATCTGAGAGTACCCCTTGACGACCAAGCGGGCCTTGTAGCGTTCCAGTGAGCCATCCGGCTTCACCTTCTTGTGAAAGATCCACTTGACCTAAATCGCCTTCCTCCCAGGGGGAAGGTCGACAAGCTCATAGACTCTGTGCTCTCGGATAGCGCAAAGCTCATCCTTGCAAGTAGCTCGCCAGGCATCGGCATCCTCCAATGAGAGAGCCTCTCTCAATGTGCCAGGGTCGGGCGCCATAGAGGGGGAACTCTGCGTGGCGAGTGCACATGCCTCAGTGTCGGGCCTGACGGCCACGAGATCAGCTGCTACGTCACAGGCGATATGGAACTCGCGAGTGACCAGGTCGTGCCCTACAGGGCACGCTGGATGTACCCCTGAAAGCTCGGTGCGGGCACTCAGGCCTAAGGCCTTTGTGCCTGGATCACCGCTCGCGATGCTGCGCGTGGAACGCTCGGGTCCGGGACCTGACGCTCGCTCAGCTCCGGAGTCTAGTGGTCGAAGGCGGCCACCGGGCTCACGGGAGTAACTGGAGGTCGCGGGGTACACCTCAGGCTCAGGGACAGGTACGACCACAGGAACGGGTACGACAACAGCTGGTGAGGGCTGAGACGAGGCAGCCGGAGATGCCGAGCGAGGAGATGAGTGTGTGGGAGACACGGGGCTGGGTGTGACAGCAGGCAAGGCTGGTCCGGACACTGAGGCGGGGGTGTCAACCGACGTAGGAACGGGAGTGGGCAAGACTGGGTCAGACGCAG
>SZWC01002746.1:65125-97014 GCA_023375785.1 Penium margaritaceum
AGCCTTCGCACACATTTCACATCAGCACCTGCATCAGCATCAGAATTGCAAACCCACCCTCCTCTCCACCCATTCCTCCCACATATTCACTTCCATTTCCATTTCCACTTCCACTTGCACCACAAGAACCAGCACAATCGTAAGCACTGCCACCTGTGAAATGGAACATCACTTCAGTGATCTTCCATTGCAATAGGTTCACATTTGCTCATTGCTGGGCGTGCAAGCAGAATGATTACCTTCAACCCACTACTGCACTGACGAACACACACCCTCTCACACTCACTGCCACGGTCTCTGAAGCCCAAAACCTGCACTCACTCGCTCACTTAACAACTCACCCGCTGTAGCCAACCTCTTTGACCATCTTGGGCCAGCCGTCAGCCAGCCCGCGTGCGTATCCAGGCTGCGTCTGCACCCGCACCTTCACCGCCTCAAAAGGGCACAGTGCCACGTCCGCAATCACCTCCGCCGAAGCACTGCCAGCCAAAAAGATGAGAGTCTTGTACTTGTTGGCCAGCTCCTCACCTGAAAAACAAACAAGTGCACGAGCCAACAAGAACCCACAGAAGGCTCACACAAAGAAGCAAAACATGCGCCTCAAACCCCTGTTACAGTTCTTGGGCCTGTCCCAAGCCTGCAAGCAATTTAAGCTGCCCCTCCACAGGTCAAGAAAACAGAAACCACACTATCACGTTCAACGAGCAAAGCAGCAAGGTTGTTTCTCTCCCGGACCAACTGGAGGCGTTCACGCATGTGTTGATTGATCACACACCCATGACCTCGTCCCATGGCCCACAGCGCTCGGCGAGCGCCCAAGATCGCACGCTTGGCACTGCTCACTCAGTCCCGGAATGTAAGAAACAGAGAGACGCCGTGACCATCTCAGTCATGCAGTTTGACGATACTCAAGCCCTAAGGCAGAAATCACCCACCCTGTGGGGGCAAAACCACAGGGGGCGACAAAACGCGACATGCACAGAGACCTCCACCACTGGAGGCCTCGGTGCGAGCACACTGACCTCCAATGTCCAATTCTGCGGCCCCTAAATAGAGCACCCAACCACAAGAGATTCCCTGACCACCACCAAAACCACCACCAGCGGCACCACCACCACCAGCGGCAGCAGCAGCAGTAGAAATAGCACCATGCCGCCAACAGCAGCGTGATCATCTCACTGCAAATCCCTTACCGTCCCAGCGCCTTGCCTGCACGAACTCGTACTTCCCGGCTCAAGTATGTGCTCACATAAGGATGCAGACCCGACGCCGACAAGGGGGACGTACTGGGGGAATGAATAGAGCTTCCCCCCTTTTCCCCCCTTCTTTCCTCGCACAAAACAAAAGACAGCTTGCAAAATGCAAGCTGTTGCACTCAGTTCTCCACGAGAGTGTCTGTCTCACCAGCAAGGTCGGAGTAGAGCTTCTTGAAGTACTCGTAGAAGCCAAACTTGCACGCGCCCTGCGCACTGTACCCCAGCAGCGTTGGCACCCAGCCGCGGAAGAATCCCTTGAGCCCTTGCTCCTTCATCAGCACGCCAAAGCCCGACGAAATGCTCTTGTACTTGGCCGGGTCAATCTGCAGAGCTCGCCAAAACCACCACATACTTGAGGATGGCGCTGATCCACACCGTCACAGCGAAACCTCTTTTCTACGTCTTTTCAAAACGCCGAGGTGAGATGTGAGGAACCAGAACAACCCTCTCCTTACCACCCCCCCCCCCCCCCCCACCCCCCCCGAAACGAAGGGTTGCAGAAGCTTAGATGGTACAGGAGGGAACTAGCAAAACGAAAGTCCAACATTGAAACCAAAGCGTGAAGTCACATGACGTGACGCTGCGACGAGCAATGTGGCACAGACAACTTGAGCTCTTGTGCGCATGCGCTGTAGCGCTGTTCTACCACATGATGGGAAACGGAAAGTACAAAAGAAAAGGGGGAGGGGCTCTCAACATTGGGCCCACCGACCGCGGCAGGTGCAGCGGATCTGTTTGGGATGCTTGCGGCGCAGCCAGGTAAGGGCAGGGTGCACATGGCGGAGCTTGTCTCGAGGGACCAAGGCATTGCAAACCCCCGACTGAACTAAACCCCACTCGACTTTGCCCGGACAGACACATTGCCTTCTTGATTTGCGTTTGGCTAGCTTGCCTTGGGTTCGTTTCACTTCTTCAGAAACACGAAGCCATATGTGGCGGGGGCACCGCGTGCGAAGTCAAGGCTTAACGAGCGAACTGCTTTCGGCGGATAGAGGAGGAAACGAACGAGGGATGACGACAAGAAAAAAATGGAATCCAAAATGTCGCCGAAAAAACTCTTTCAGAAAGAGAGCGTGCAGTCGGGACAATGACGAGTCACCTCAGGACTACGTCATGGCTCGATCTTAGCTCGAAAAAGAGAGGACGGGACGCTTCTCCTAGCTAACGGCCTTTCCCAGTCGGTTGGCGACCACCACCACTGCTCAAATGGCGTCTTCACCGACGACGATAGCCGCCATGGGACAGACGGGAAGCCTCTTAAAAATTATGAACAAATGCGCAAGCGACAGGATAAAAGAAAAGAGAAGAGAATTTCAGCTGGTGCGCTCTCTTCAAGAGACCATTCTCAACTCCACCCCGCGTGATCACGACACAACAAAAAGTTAGTGTCAGGATCATGGAGTGCTCCGCATCGACGGAACCAAGGGAAACGCGAAACGTGGCAATGGCAGTCCCGCAGATCAACAAGGCCGCAACCGGGCTACCGCGAACTGCTGTAGGGAGGCATCGCTGCACGCCCTCAGAACCGGCCTCAGGGCCGGGTGTGCTGTTTGGATGGCGTGAAACGAAGTGAAAAAGCCGACAAAGACTCAACTAGACCTCGGTGCGAGACGATCAGCATGTTATCCTCGTCATTTCATGAAGCCGGAGCGATCGCGTGCAGTGCTGGTGTACCCGGCAGCTCCTTTGTGCAAAATGCGGCTTCTGTACCCCAAGAACTGCCACCGATCCGTTAGCCCCAAAACTCAACGCGCGCGCAATCGTGCCAACCCATGCCCTCCCACCCCCCCCGCTGTCCCTCATTCGAGAAAAACCACACAATGATGAACAGTTGGGTCGCACCATCTGCATGATCGCACCTGCATGTTGCACTTCACGAGGTCGAGCGGGGTCACGGCCATGTGCGTGAGGCCGCAGCTGAGAATGCCGCCGGCGGTGCACGCGGCGTAGTACTGCGACGAGTGCAGCTGAATCTTCCGCGGCTCTGCAGCGGCGGGGACAAGGAAGCCGTTGGAGGCGGGGGAGGAGGAGGCTCTGCTGCTGTCCACTGCGGCGCCAGCGGGCGGCACTGCGTTGGCGAGATCGGAGGTAGTGGAGGAAGGCGCCATCTTGCCGACGGCAGCCATAGCCGCCGGGCTGTAGAGGGAGGAGGGCACCAGGGACCCGCCGAAGCGAGAGGCGCCACCTTCAGACTGGGACGATCTGGGAGCCATTGTCGTGGTGTCGTGGGGGAGGGGTGTGTGTGGTTGGTCTGGTCCGTCGGGAAGTCGCACGAAGGGCAGAGTTCAGCTCGGGTCGAAAGACCCCAGGAGCCGTGCGAAGGTGGGTGGGCCAGACAACCGAGGATCGTGTGCACGGCGCGTTAAGAAAGGGTAGGAGGGGCGGGAAGCGTGGGGCGAGAGGAGAGACGATAGGGACCGCACGCCAGTAGGTGGGTGGCTGCGACAGGAGTGCATGCCGATCGACGTGCTTGCTAGCTCGGCTGCGACCAACGGTTCGGGCGACGGGCTGCGTTGTGGCGGCTGCCGGCCTTGCTGCGCCGGCATCTGCTGCGAGCCGACTCAGTAGAGCGGAGTGGAGTGGTAGTGATCACAGGCGACGAGGAATAGGGAGAAATTCCAATCCGCAAAAGATATCGCTCAAACATTTTCTATCATACTGAAAAATGTCACAAACCCAGTGAATCATGTGAGATGACCAAAGGTTCTCCTTTGCATTCAGACCGACCCGAACCTAGTGTCTCCAAGCTACTCGCGGCAGCATTTTCGATACACATTGGCTCGTGAAATCCACGAGAGCCGACTCCGAGAGTCTTGGGATCGCCGAGCGAGTGCAGGAAACGCACCGATCGCCGTCCACTTGCCTGCCGATGGCGGATTCCAATTTGCCCGTCTTAGTTGGACGCGGAGGGCGCCAAAACCTTCCCCACTCAGTGAGATGCCGGGGGACGAAGCACGTAACGGACAGTCGAACTGCCTCTGGAGATTCGAGCTACCCCCATAAGAATGAACTGCATACGGACACCCAGCAGGTTGAAGTCCCCCGATTATGCTCACCGATGAAGCAATTGGCTGCCAGGCTCAAAAAAGGCTGGCGAACCTGCCGGGCAAGCAAAAAGGCCAAAGGTCTGACCGGGACCAGAAAAAGGTCTCCCAGAAGATAGGCGAACGTGCAGTGCGCTTCCCCAGTTTCTGGAGAGCTGACCAACCACGGCACGAGATTGTCCAGCGTGGACACCAAAAAGCGCCGACTTCACAGTAGGCGGCCGCTACAAGTCCTGTAAGGGCGCAGTGCAGTAAAGGATCCGTCCCACATGCTTGCTTGCTGTTGCACATCCATACGGTGGTCTCGTCTTGCTGCCCAGTCATCCTAGGAATATCCCGGACGGAGAAATCTGTGCTGGTTTCTCAATACTTGAACCAGCTCCGGATCACCCTTCTTTTAACGGCTGCGTAACATTCTCCACAAGTTACATTCTTTGATTTGCCAGACAGGGAAGAAGGAAACCGTAATCACGATGCATGAAAATATTTTGCATTCTTGAAAAATAAAAATATATATTATTATCGAAAATTCAGATTGTGAGTCTCATCCACCACTTAGCAACCACAAAATTACTCTTTTTTCAAGGTGTGTTTCCATGCTTGATCATGGCATGCGTTGTCACATCCCTGACGTACATGAGTCCCTAAATTTTTTAGATTTTAATTTATTTATTTCCATTCATGGCCCACCGCGCGACAAATTCCGGATTTTTATGTCATTTGGACTGTTGCATTGTGGCCAACTAACTTGATCTCCGGTGTTCCGTTTCCGAATTTTTGGACAAATTTGACAAACTTCTAGGATTTTTGACAGTATTATCACGAAATCTATCCATGTTCCGATATCGGTCGGTTGACTTCTCGATGGCACTAGACTTTTATAAAGAAGCGCCTCAATATTCTCGAAGCCCCTCAACTACTCGGTGCAGCTTTTCAAATCAACAATTCACGGCACGACCTCCCATGCATTGCTCGGCTCGAACGCCGGTGACCCTTCATATGCCTCATTCTCATTCTCGGCATTGCATATAAATGTTCGACACTCTCATCAAACCACACTACTTAATACCAATGATCGAAGTCGCGCAAGAATCACCATGGACCCAAATAAAGTGCAAGTGGTCGCCGATTGGCCGACACTTGCAAGCATTCACGACGTCCAGGTGTACTTGGGCTTCTGCAACTACTGCCGTCGATCCGTAAAAGACTACCCACATGTGCAAGCACCTCTCTCCGATCTCACCCGCAAAACCAGCAAGTGGAATTGGGGGAGAGCAAACAAGAATTGTTGAACTCCTTGAGAGGTAATCACACCTTGCCACCAACCTTACAATTGCTTAATTCAATGGTGGACTACATGATGGCTAGCGATACGTACAATCGCGCCATCCGATCCGTTCTCCTCCAAGACAACGGCCGTGGAGAACAGCCAGTCGCATACATGTTGCAAAAACTACGCACACCAGAACGCAACTATGCGGTGCACAAAAAAGAGATGCTTGGCTTCGGGCACGCGATCAAAGCATAGCAGTGCTACTCGGAATGCCGGCAATACATCGTCCCTATCACACATCACCCCCTAAAACATCTAAAAACCCAGCCAAACCTAAGATGTGGACAAAATCGATGGCTGGAGTTCCTCGAGTCCAACTTTGCCTACAAAATCGAGTACCAACCTGGATAAACGAATCCAGCGGATGTTGTAAGTCGATGGCCATATTCAAAGGCCAAGCAACGTGCTTCATGTCGAACGAGACCCGTACCTTGTAAGGCTATTTGCAGAGGGTTGCGAAGAGTTCAGCGGGTACCATGAGACCACATTTTCGTTTGACATCCCCTATTGGTCATAATTGGAAATATTTTAGGGCATACAGGCCCATGCAAAAATGAACATGAGCGCTGTGTGTGAGTGCGATGCAAGACGGCAAGAATTTCGCGAAGTCTGGAACGCTGAATATAAAAGAACAAGGAGGAGGGTACAAATGAGCCCCTAGCAGGCTTATATAGGGACGTCGGCAGTTAGCCACACCGGGCCCCGTCCCCCCGCTCAGATCAAACGAGTCAGCGGGGAGAACGCACTGCATACACCATGATAACAGCAATGGTGGTCTCCTCAAGGCACCAGAACAGCTTTCCGAATGCGCGGGTCTCGACCACCAAGAAAATACGTGCAGTGCTTAGAAATTTCAGAAAGAGCGTCTAGACATCACGTACAGCTTTCCGAACATCGGAAACCCTCCTACAGCCATCGGGTCTCCTCGTCGCACCAGTAGAGTCCACCGGGTGCGTAGGTCTTAACCCACCGGGAAAACATTCCTAGCTACTGACGAGCCAACAAGGCTGCCAGAACGCATCGACCGTGTCTCGCCAGCGCTGTCGTACGTGCTCGAGAAGTCTCGGGACACTCCGAAGGTCTGTCGTGCCGTCACGCTCTCCTCCACCATATACCGTTAATGTAGGTACATGGGTAATCCATCGATGTTGGTCGTGACGGGTGAAAGCCACACAAAACCAACACTCCCCCTGGCTGACATGGCCATCAACGCTAGAAGAAAGTGAGCCGAGGCACGGAACAACAGCGTATGGCACGCCATAACATGCATGAGTGAACTCACACACACACATCTGCTCTATATCTAGGGTCTCCTTGGACACTGGCATAGCCCACCAAGTGTCTGGGTCTCGACCATGAGAGGAGTGATGCACGTGCACGCAAACCAATGTAATGCACATCATACACATGTCAAACGACAAGATGGTCTCCTCGTGACACTGGCGGTACCCGGGCCCGGGTCTCGACCGCTACGAGTAATCGAACACAATAGTATCATCATCCAAACACAGGACCATGGGAGGATCTCCTCGTAAAGTGGGTGCAACGCACCAAGTTTCCGGGTCTCGACCACTGAGAGCGACCCAGCTCGCATGCACATGCCACACAGAGTATAGCCACACACCAAGACACACGATCACATGGTCTCCTTGTGACACTGGTACAACGCACCAAGTGTCCGGGTCTCGACCAATAGTGTGCTACCATCCACATGCAGCTGTGCAGGCACGTAGCATGAGCCACATGCGGGATGCTGTTGATGCTCACAACAAAGCATGGACCTCGCCATGCATCTCCCATGACGTCGCGTCAGGCCGAGGTGCACACAACAGCGACGAGAAGCTTCTTTAAGCTGCCTGATTAGACTGCCTGCCCATTGTGTGTGACACCAAGTAGAAAACGGCAAGGGTCTAGTCAGACGACGCACAGGCGCCAAGTTCTTAGCCACAGAAAGCACATGCAAGGAGGGATTACACAAATCAGTAACACACACATAAATACAGTCGACCACTCTCGCTTTGCACCACACACTAGGGTAGTGTTTCGCTCTGCCTCAGCCAGCCATAAAACATAAACAATCATAACTCTACGACAGCATGTCGGAATCAGGCGTCATCTGAATGGCAAGAATTTAAGTCTGAAGCAGAATAACCCTGTAGCAAGCACATACAGAGATGTTGCACCCCAGTGCAGGCCCTCATGGTATCGCCAAGTGCTAGCATAGCTCGGCTGCTGTCAGGCCGACCTCAGGCATCTGCACGTGGATGGACATGAGGCGACAGGTCACAGCGGTCCGTGAGAGCACCCACCAACAACACTCCCCCATGACCGAATGGCGAATACAAGTCCATGCACGCATACACACTGAGGGCATGTACGAGGGACAAAGAGAACAGAGGAAAATCACATTTACAAAGAGACCAACATCATTGTACAAGCTCAGCCCGCATCAGGGGTAAGGCGAAGACCAAGAGAACAAACACCCTCGTGGAACTTGCGACGACCAAGTTCCTTTGTCAAGAAATGAGCCTTCTGATTGCTTGTGCCAACCGAAACGATCTCAACCTCATGCCACTGCACCAGGTCACGGAGGAAGTGGTACTTAATGCTGATGTGCTTTGTGCAAGCATGGAAGACATCGGGGTTCTGCGCAATGGCTTCAACACCCGGGTTGTCACAGCGTAGAACAATAGAAGGAAGGCACTGGCGGAGCGCGCAAAGGAGCCAAACGAGCTTGACGCTCTCAGCAGCGCCAGCTCCCAACGCGACATACTTTGACTCAATTAAGCTGCATGCAATGCAACCTTGCTCCCCATTGCGCCATAATACAACGATGTCGCCCAGTAAGAAGACGTTGCCGGTATGGCTTTTGGCGTCAGGTCTCCACGCACAATTGCTGTCCATGTAACCGTCAGAAGGCTGACCCTGATAGGTGGATGCTTGGCACATCACAACTCGTGTATGTTACACGAGGAGTGAGCGGTTGCATGCCGAGAGAAAAGGAGAAGGAGGAATCTTCAGAGTCCGAGGAGCATGTGAAAATGTCGTTCGTGCAGGTATTGCCACTCTCAGCGTCGATGTGATCACCAGGGTCACCAGCATGTGAACACGAAGGGGCAGAACTCAGCTCCTGTTGACGAGGTGACTCCATCTGCGTGTAGGGATCTGCTCCACTAACCTCAACTACCGCCGTAGTGGACACATGTGTGTAGGACTCCGGCTCGACAATGCCCGTCAAGGCAGCCAGCCATCGTAACTGGCGCTCATGCAGTGTCTGGCCGAGAAGGCTGGTTGCTGCTACCTACTCGATGATAGAGTAAGGACCACCATCCGACTCCGTCATGTATGTCGCTCCTCCGTCGTGCGTACGGGAACCCGGAGACTGTAGGAACATGGACGACTCCTGACGCGTAAGCTAGTCCTCAGGTAGCACGGATGAGACGGTGGAGCCTGCTGTGTCTGCTGCATCATATGTTTTAGTGACATCTCTCAGAACTGCTGCGCTCAAGAATGCCTCAACCTTCAAAAGACCGGCCGGCCGAACCTGGTCATGCACTGCGACCGCTGTCGGGTTGGTGTGAGTCCCATGCGCCAACATCCCCGAAAATTCGTATGGGGCATCCCGATCCACAGGAGACTCTTGTGCCAGCACCAGGCAGCTACCTATCGGAGTTGCGAGTGGCACCGCCCAGGCACGCATCACCTGCGCTCCTCCTGATGGAACCTGCTGCTACAGAACGTCCAGCTCCTGCCCCAACGTACATGTCAAACTCGATGACATGCATGTCACAAGTAGTCAAACATCCGTCGGACCGTTATGATTCTACTACACACTCTCCCCCAAAAGTCGGGTAGACGCATCCCGGTCTATACGGGACTCTTGTGCCAGCGCCGGGCCCCCACCGGTCGGAGCCACGAGTGGCACCACCTAGTGACACCGAGCCTGTGCTCCTCCTGATGTTACCTACTACTATGGAAGATCTAGATCCGGGCTGGACGATGACAAGCCAGTCTCTACCATGAATGTCATGTCGGGAACAGACTCCACGCCATGAACGCCATGTGCTGTCACCGTATCATCTGAGTCTGCTTGAGCTGACGCTCGAGCACCATGGCCCGACGCGAGTGTGGATCTTATCGCTGCGGTCACAACAGGCAATGTGCGGTGACCACACTCCCCCTCATGAGATACAGCAACGGAGGCCGAGGAGGTGGAGGATGTATCCAAACCGGCACGAGTACGGCGTGTGGAGTGCTGTCGCCGACGCCGTGGGGATATACGATTGGAACGACTGCATGAAGACCTGTCATCGTGCGGTGCCGTCGTGGTCGTAGAAGAGTGGAGTATCGAGAGGATGGTGGCAGCCTGGGACAAACTGACTCATGAAACTGAAGGGACACCATTGAATGAGGAAGAACGAGAGGATGAAGGAGATGTGGTCAATGAGGCCGTCAATGAATGAGGAGCAGAAGCACGCTCAGTGACAATGAGATCACAAAGTCGCTGCCTCAGACCATGGATCCCGGCAAACATGGTCACGAGAGGTCCAGCTAGGGGATCTACCAATGCTGGCAGATCCGCATGTAGTGAAGGACGCATGCTCGGACGAGGCTAAAGCCAAGGTGGATGCCAGCCAAGAGGGTTTGTCCAACACCGACGCCAACCATGACGTCCATCACCACAGTAGAAATAGGCGAACGTGCAGGGCGCCTGCTCAGATGTCCGCGCACTCATCTCGTGCGCTGGATGATGGATAGGTACCGAGGGCACCTACTCCCGGTGGTAAACACCAAGCCACGGGAGAGAATGAGGCCAGTAGGTATTGTCACTCCTGGAGGTCACGGCATCCAGGTCAGCAAACCTGATCAGACAGGACGAGCTGCACTACCACAGCATGCCCGAAGAATAGAGTCTGAAGAACTGCGACTACTAATGCTGCTATCACTAATAGAGCGAAGACTGCTCCAAGAAGAGAAGGGGTGGCGGGTGCAGGTGTGGCTGATGCTCCAAGCGGTAGACGACCCAGCCCTCGGAGATGGAAAGACACGAATCCGCCGTCGATCCTATGGAGTCAAGTGTGCGCACCAATCCACGGGCCCCAGGATGACGCCGGTTTAGGACGCGTCTCGAAAAAGAAGTCACCGCCGATGACATTCCGCTGTCAACCGGGAAGGGGAGACTACAAGCGCTGTAGCAACTGCTCTACACTATGCATTCCTTGACACTCCACCGCCACTGCCATTGTTGCTATGAAAGAGGTTGTCCTTGCTATGGCTGTTACAAGTATGAGTGTTGCAAATGTTGTTGGACGGGTTATGCCTGCGTTTGTCAACGGCAGGGACTGAAAGAATTTTCTGTCCTTTTTCGTCGTTATTCTCTTGCCCTCAGGCCCCCTTTGTGTTTTTTTTGCCCTCATCCTTCACCCCTTTTTTTCATTCTCCCGTCTGCTCGTCGTTTTTTTCCCTCTTTTCCACTTTCAGGCGTGCCCCTTTTCGTATTTTTTTTCACTCGTACCCCCTTTCTCGATTGTCCCAAAGCTGGGACAGCAAAGAAAATCATGGGGAGGGGGGGTTTTCTGGCTTGTCCGGCCCTCCCTCCGGATCACTGCTCGCTCGCTCGCCCAGCGAGCGAGCGAGTGGCAGACGGAGGAGGGGGGGGGAGGTCGGCCCCTCTCCGCCGTCGGCCCCTCTGTCGGTCGTCCTACTAGGGCCAATGGGCCCCTTTGAGGGACCCCTCGGAGTGGCTCGACGGGGCCCTCCAAGGGCCCCCTCGAAAGGAGGGGAGGGGGGGGGAAAGGGGCCGAAAGGCCCCCTCGAAGCGGCCCCCTAATGGGGGTCGAGGGAGCCCCTCCAAGGGGGGGGGGCCCTCACAGGAGGGCTGCGAGGCCCTCCTGCAGCAGCAGCTACAGTGGCGGGAGCAGCTGCTGCGGTTGCTGCTGTTGCTTTTGCTTCCGCCGCTATTGCTACTGCTGCTACTTTGCGCATTAGCTGCTAATGCTGCTTGATGCTGCCGCCACTGCTGTTGCTGCTGCTTCCACTGTTGTTGCTGTTGTTGCTAAACTGCGCAACAGCTGCTGCTGCTGCTATCGCGGCTGCCGCTTGCTGTAGCCGCCGTTGTTGGTTGCTGTTACATGCTACTTCTACTACCGTTGCTGTTATATTGGCTACTGCTACTGTTGCTACTGACGCCGTTGCTGGAGCGGCTGTTGCGCGACTGGTACTACTGTTGTTGCTGTTGTTACGCCGCAACGTGGTTGCTGCTACTGCTACTGCTGTCACCTGTGCAGTTGCTGCGAATGCTAGTGCTGGTTGCAGATGTTAATGATCCTGTGCGTAGTTCACCGCCCCTCTGGCGTTCACGTACAGTCATTTAGCGCTCCTTAACGCTGCTGTCAACGTGGCGCCACATGGCGCGTTCTCTTCGCGATCTGCCCATTGCTGTTGCTTCTGCTGCTCACACGTCCCCCATGTGCTCTAATACCAAATTGAAAATATTTTAGGGCATGCAGGCCCATGCAAAAACTAACATGAGATCTGTGTGTGAGTGCAATGTAAGACGTCAAGAATTTGGCTATGTTTGGAACGCTGAATGTAAAAGAACAAGGAGGAGGGTACAAATGAGCCCCTAGCGGGCTTGTATAGGGGCGCTGGAAGCTAGACGCACCGGGGCCCGTCACTCCCGCAGAACCCAAACAAGTCAGCGAGGAGAACACACTACATGCACCATGATAACAGTAACGGTGGTCTCCTGGAGGCACCGCAACAACTCTCCGAATGCCCAGGTCTCGACCACCGAGAAAATACGAGCAGGACTAAGAAATCTCAGAATCATCGTCCAGACATCACGTACGGCTTTCCGAACATCGAAAGCCCTACTACAGCCATCGGGTCTCTTTGTCGCACCGGTATCGTCCACCGGGTGCGCGGGTCTCAACCCACCGAGAAAACTCTCCTAGCTACTGACGAGCCAACAAGGCTGCCGGAACGCATCGACCGTGTCTCGCCAGCGCTGTAGCATGTGTTGGAGAAGTCTCGAGACACTCCGAAGGCCTGTCGTGTCATCACGCACTCCACCATGTACTCCCAATGTGGGTATATGGGTAATCCATCGGCGTTGGTCATGACGGGTGGAAGCCACACAAAACCAACTCTCCACTAGGCTGACATGGCCGTCAACGCCAGAGGAAAGTGAGCCAAGGCACGGAACAATAGCGTATGGCATGCCATGACATGCATGAGTGAACTCACACACACACACACATCTACTATCCATGTATGGTCTCCCTGGACACTGGGACAACCCACCAAGTGTCTGGGTCTCTACCATGAGAGGAGTGATGCACATGCACACAAACCAATGTAATGCACATCATACACATGTCAAACGACAAAATGGTCTCCTCGTGACCTTGGCGGTACCAGGGCCTGGGTCTCGACCGCTAGGAGCAATCCAACACAATAGTATCATCATCAAAATACAGGATCATGGGAGGATCTCCTCGTAACATGGGTGCAATGCACCAAGTGTCCGGGTCTCGACCACTAAGAGCGACCCAGCTCGCATGCACATGCGACATAGAGTATAGCCACACACCAAGACACACCACCACATGGTCTCCTCGTGACACTGGTACAACGCACCAAGTGCTCGGGTCTCGACCAACAGTGTGCTACCATCCACATGCAGCTGTGCAGGCACGGAGCATGAGCCACATGCGAGATGCTATAGATGCTCACAATAGAGCATGGACCTTGTCATGCATCTCCCATGAGGTCGTGTCAGGTTGAGGTCCACACAACAGCGATGAGAAGCTTCTTTACGCTGCCTGATTAGACTGCCTGCCCACTGTGTGTGACACCAAGCAGAAAACAGCAAGGCTCTAGTCAGACGACGCACACAGGCGCCAAGTGCTTAACCACAGAAAGCACATGCAAGGAGGGATTACACAAATGATTCACACACACATAAGTACGGTCGACCGCTCTCGCTTTGCACCAAACACAAGGGTAGCGTTTCGCTGTGCCTCAGCCAGCCATAAAACAGAAACAATCATAACTCTACGTCAGCATGTTGGAATCAGGCGTCGTCTGAATGGCAAGAATTTAAGTCTGAAGCAATACAACCCTGCAGCAAGCACACACAGAGATGTTGCACCCCAGTGCAGGCCGTCGAGCCCCTCGCGGACTCCACTCCTCATGGTATCGCCGAGTGCTAGCAGAGCTCGGCTGCCGTCAGGCCCACCTCAGGCATTTGCACGTGGATGGACATGAGCCGACAGGTCACAGTGGTCCGTGAGAGCACCCACCAACAACACTCCCCCATGACCGAATGGCGAATAAAATTCCATGCACGTGTACACACTGAGGACATGTACTAGTGACACAGAGAACACAGGACAATCACAGTTAGAAAGAGACCAACATCATTGTACAAGCTCAGCCCGCATCAGGGGCAAGGCGAAGACCAAGAGAACAAACACCTTCGTGGAACTTGCGACGACCAAGTTCCTTTGTCAAGGAATGAGCCTTCTGATTGTTTGTGCCAATCCAAACGATCTCAACCTCATGCCACTGCACCAGGTCACGGACGAAGTGGCACTCAACGCCAATGTGCTTCGTGCAAGCATGGAAGACATCAGAGTTCTGCGCGATTGTGTCAACACTCTGGTCGTCACGGCGTAGCACAACAGGAGGAACGGACTGGCGGAGCGCGCAAAGGAGCCAAAACGAGCCAGACGCTCTCAGCAGTGCCAGCTCCCAGCGCGACATACTCGCCCTTGGACAAGCTGCATGCAATGCAACCTTGCTCCGTGTTGCACCATAATACAACGGTGCCGCCCAGTAAGAAGACGTTGTCGTTACGGCTTCTGGCGCCAGGTCTCCACGCACAATTGCTGTCCATGTAACCGTTAGACGGTTGCCGCTGATAGGTGAGACCGAGGCGGGACGTGGACACGATGTAGCATACAACGCGGTGCAGGGCGTCACTTTCCGTGATGCATGCGAGAACTGGGCAAGGAGGTTGATGGCAAATGCGATGTCGGGTCGTGCCGTGGTGGCCAAGTACATGAGGGAGCCGATAACTCGCAGGTATAGGGTCTGGTCAACTGGCTCCCTCAGAGCAGATGGGTTGTTGACTTTCAGTGCCTTTTGTCCCTCAAGAGTAATGGGGGTGGAGGCACTGAGCACACTGGAAAGCATATCAGTAAACCGCCTCCCACATCTAGTGCATACCATGCCTGATGTACCATGAGACTACACCGGATGCAATCGTGCACGATCTCCATCCCGAGGAAGATTGATGCAGGCCCCATATCTTTTGTCTTGTATACAATTTGTAGGACGGCCTCTGCAACCCGCACCGCCTCTATGTCTAGAGACGCAATCAGGAGGTCTTCAACGTAGACGAGGATCGCAGTGAGGGGAGCACGGCTCTGTTACAAAGTGAGAGGGGTCTGTGTCGCTCTGGACGTAGCACACACGCTGTAGATCTCAATACAAACTTCCCTGGTAGAGACATTATATCTCCACCACTTGTACAAGTGGACGGAGATACAGAGTATGTACTTGAAGATATCCTCAGACATCAATGCTGTGGAAAAATGACAGAGTATCTGGTCAGGTGACACCGATACGATGCCTCGCACAAGAGATGGGAGCCCTATGACAACCTTCGAGAAGTAAACCATCTTATCGACAACTATTTCCGTCATCACCGGCCTACGCTGGCTGATGCGCCAAGACGCCGCGACTAAAAGGGGGGAACTTGCTACGTCCCTGACATACACGAGTCCCTAAACCTTGCGAGTGGGTATTTTTGTCTTTACACGCATGGCCCAACGCGCAACGACTTCTGGATTTTTCGTCGTTTGGCCATTGGCCTTTTAGCCAACGGGCCCGGCCTCTGGTATTCCGCTCCAAAGTTTTGGACAGCTTGGACCACCTTCCACAATGGTCGATGGAAGCATCACAATTTCTATGCATGTTTTGATATCACTCAGTCAAAATCTCGACAACACTAGACAATTATAAAGAAGAAACTCAAAATTCTCAAAGCCCCCCGAGATCTGGACGAAGTTTCCCAAATCTACCACTCACGACGCGACCTTGCACGCGTTGCTCGGCTCGAACGCCAATGTTTTGACACATGCATCATACTCATTCTCGTCATTGCATGTATATGAAAGACTCATTCAACACTTGTTATCGAAGTACACAAACTGCTTAATACAAATGATCCATTTGTCCCAAACATCTGAATCACCTTTAGTCTTGCACCTCATCCGTGTGAACCACCTACGTTCAGCTCGGCATAAATTGTGGCTGACCAAGCCAAGCAAATAGGACATGGAAAATCAAAGCCTTGAGACTGTTTCAATGGAGTAAACTTCTTTTTTTACCAGCATGCCAACCCCCTGATATGATTGACGGTTTTCTATGTTTTGCATGGGCAAAATGCACAGAAGGAAAACAGGAAAACAAAACCTTCATCTTGGAATGTGATTCCATGACCGAAAAAGAGGGATATTATGTATCAATCAAAATCGATCACAATAGAGTAGAATGCATTTTTTTCTACATCGTTTTGGGATCATAAAACCCTCCACACTTAGAATCGTAACATACCCCAAGTCACATCATGATTTGTACAACCACATGCCAAACCCCTTGCTATAACAAAGCGCAGTGGGTTCCCTTTAAACATATAGGGAGTCTCAAACCCCCCATACAAACTCCTGCGCGCTCATCAGAAACCCCTTGGTCTAGGGGTTCGTCAATGTCGTTGCCATGCAACATGACATTAGCACGTCAACGCCACATGACGTGCGACACTGACATTAATTCTTTTTCATAGTTTCCAAGGGATAGCTGTGACATTCGGGAGGATGTTTTATTCTTGAGGGGTCTAGCCTTATACCCATTGTTTCTCAAACTAGTCTATATTAAACCAAAATTACTCTGAAATAGAATGTGATGATGACTTTGGAAAAGAAATGACTCTTACATCTAACAGAAACAAAAAAACACAACATGAGGCATTGTTAAGAGGGCGTACTTATGCGAGGCAACAATCCGACCAGCATCCACAACACCCGGCAACGTTGAGGACAGGTATGCTGCCAAAACTCCTGTTAATAACCGACTTCTGAAACATGTGACAACCAGCGATGACCACCCGTTTCATTCACCGGTCCATCTGGTCACTGGATTAATCGGATCTTACGTGAAAGCCTCACGGTGTAGGCTGCCCTAACGGCGACCTTGCGAGCGGCCTGGAAATTCTAAAAACAAAGTTTTCTCACATTTATTCACATGAAGTTCATGCGGGATTCTTATCATCAACCGTGCAAGACAAAACGAATCCTATGTTCAAACCATTGTCAACATTGCAAGCTAGTGAGGCTAATCACGCTAATACCAAGATTTCAATGTTGTCTCAAGCGCCGACGGCCTCAATCATGCGGACGTCAAAGCTGCCAGTCCAGCCGTTCAGATTGGCATGAAACTTTGACCACCACAGCCATGTTTGCATCTGGGTAGGCCAAGAACCATGTAGGTTTGGATTTTTTAAGTGAAGTGGAGCACGACACCTCGTATGAGGAGCGAGCCACAACCAAGATTATTTCGTAAGTTTATCCTTGTTGATAACAAATAGCCTGGAGTCCATTCCCAAAAAATTTAATCCTGGAAAACATTTAGTACTTCGCATACACACTCTTCCTCCCCGCCTACATAGTAGGACAAAAATGAACATGACCCCATTCCTAAGTTGCTCTACAAGGACAGTGTGGCAGATGACATTGCCAGAAGACAACACACCAAAGCACATTCAATCTGTTATGAAGATATTCTGGTCGTGGTTGCCCATCTGGTTCAGTGCCTTGCTATGTGCACCAAGTCTTCAATGAACGAGTGCCCCCCATTCCTCTCTAGCCTACATCAGAATCGTGTGTCAAGATTTTTGTGCACGATATGTTTATGTCACGGGTCGAGTCTCCAGCTCCTGCTTTGAAGCCGTTGTCGGAGTTTGAAGAATGGCGTTCTCGGTCCGCGTCAAGGGTTTACCCCCTTCGCAGGACTGAGGGGCAATTGTCGTCAACGACCCAGGGCAGGGAGACTCGAATGTTTTGAGTCTCCGGAGGCCCATTTCTGTTTTTAACCAAAACCCTGGTTTTGGGATACAAACCGGGGATTTTTACCTCAAACTTGTGTGTTCGCACGAGTTATTTTGTTTATTTTATGTCAAAGTTTGTCGCGAATGGACTTTGATTTACGTTTTGCCGTTCTGGTGCAAAATCGCCGCGTGCGAGGCACGCTGGCGATTTTGCGCCAGTCCTCTAGTCCTCACCATCGCTCCTCCCATCCCTCATCCTCGCTTGCTTGTTTGCAAGGAGGGCGAGGGGGGGCTAGTGCATGAGGCCACAAGGCCTCGCCCTCGAGGCCCTCGTGGCCCCTCAGCCGCCGATCGGGCTGAGGCCGCGATCGGGGGCTGGCGGCTGGCCGGCAGGTGGCCGGCCGGTTGCTTGGCCGGCCGCGGCCGTCTAGCCGTCCGGCAGCGAGCTGGCCGACAGCCAGTGAAGTGCTGGCCACCGGCCAGCCCTCGCTGACGCGAGGGGTGGTGCGCAACCACCCCTTGCTTCAGCAAGGAGGGAGGGCCGAACCGGCCCTCCTTCTACATTCGTCCCCACTTATTATGAACCGTCTCGGTTCATGAACAACAAGCAGGATTGTTAGTTAGCGAGTCATCAACGTTGTGAAAGAAAATAAATGATTTCAATCACCAGGTAGACATGAACACGTGCATGGTACTTATACCTAAGCTGCAGCTTGTAGGTCAGCATGGCTAGCGGCCTCCCCCCTTTAGGCTGGAGCGTCCGCGCGACAACCATGTTGGGCGTCCCCAACCTCCTATGGTCGCTGTCCATGAATGCTGCCCTGTGGGAATGTTGTTCACTTTTTCTGCGTTCAGGTGGTACCTCCTGCCACACATCGATCTATGCGAGCTGCAAGCTTGCTCTAGTACTCGTTGACCACCCCTGTGGGTAACCAAGATTCGGACTCCAATGAATTATTTTCAAGTCCACAACCGGCCCCATGAACGAGGAACTCCCTAACAACGCGCGACTGAAGAGTACGCTCTCGGTGCTGGAGTAGGCGAAGGACCTCGTGTTGGCTGTCGGTAGCAAGGACTGCTGGCAGTGGCTGAACGGTTCTGTCTACCGTGTATGGAGCCAGCAGACTCACATGAAACACGTCATGTATCTTCATACTCGGCGGAAGTAGCAATCGGTATGCCCTTGGCCCGATGCGATGCCACAATGGGAAACGGCCCAATCCACTTTGGTAGAAGTTTTCTTGCCCCTGGCGACTTCAGCCAAAGGTTTTTAGTGCTAAGGAACACTTCGTCACCAATGTCAAACGAGACCTCTCGGCAACCTTTGTTGGCATATGCCTTTCGTCGCTGCCGAGCTGCTTGAAGGTGACCCTTCGCCTCCTGTAACAAGGAGTCGATGCGCTCGGCAAAGGCCTGAGCGGAATGAACATGCCCTTATGTACTACCACTCTTCACCAATGAAGAGGGTAAAACTGGATGCCGACCATTGTTCAACACGAACGGTGTAAACAGTGTGGACTCGTTCACCGAGTTGTTCATCGCAAACTCCGCTGATGTTAAGAATTTGTCCCAATCATGCTTGGCAGGGTCCACGTACATGCGGAGCATCTGCTCCAGAGTGCAATTCATGCGCTCTGTTTGTCCGTCAGTTTGAGAGTAAAATGATGTCGACATTCGCAACTCACTGCCGAAGTACTCGTGCATCTTTTGCCAAAACGTACTAGCAGATTTTTGATCTCGATCGGAGATAATGCGCAACGGCAAGCCATGGTACTTTACGAAACCCTCAAAGAAGAGACGAGCGGTCTCCTCTACATTCACATCAGTGGTTGTAGGAATGAAGCGGGTCATCTTCATCAAAAGATCCACAATGTGTCCGGAAGACCAGTAATGAAGTCCATGCTGACGCACTCCCATGAAGTCCCTGGAATGGGAAGCTATGGGAGGAGTCCAGTAGGATTCTTGTTACTAGCCTTATTCCGAAGACATGGGTCGCATCTCATGCAATACTTATGGACATTGACATTCCATCGTGGCCACGAACAGTGGTCTGAGAGTGCTTGTCCGGTCTTTCGGGGTCCCACATGACCTACGACCGGCGGGTCGTGGAACTGGGAGATAACCTTTGCTCGAAGGTCTTCCGAGTTTGGCACAACAACTTGTTCTCCGTGCCAGAAGAGTCCTACGGCCTCCACCAAGTCGTACTTGTCCAGATTTCGAGAGTCTTGAAACCAAGAATCCACACAGTATCCCATCCGGATCCTGTTTACAAAAACATTGTAATGGATGATCTCTTGTGGTGGTTCCTGTTGAGGTGCAGGGGGATCTGGTGGTCTCTTTAACTTCCATAGGCTGTCAGCTTAGTGGATCGGCCACATCAATGCATCCAGCCCGATATTCCCATGTGAACGAGAATCGGCTCAGGTATTTGCTTCAACGTGCCTGTCGTCTTGACAGGTTTGGTTGTGTTTGGAAAAACACCAATGGATTCTGGTCGGTCACGACCGTCACACTCCCTTATGCACCCTCGAGGTAGCAACACTACATCTTGAAAGCGTGTACTACCGCAAAGAGCTCTTGATCCCCAGTCGTGTACCGGGTTTCTGCGGGGATGAGCTTCTGGCTCTCATACGCAACTGGGTGACCGTTCTGCATGAGGACGGCTCCAGGTCCTACTACTGATGCATCACATCGAACCTCCCACGGTTGCGATGGATCCAGAAGAGCTAGGACGGGCGCCGTGGATAGAAGCTCTTTGACTTTGAGAAAGGCGGTCTCGCAATCAATTGTCCATTCCCAATGCACGTCTTTTTGCGTGAGCCTGGTTAGCGGTGCTACCAGGGTCGAATATCCTTGCATAAACCGTCAAAAGAAGTTTGCCACGCCGAGGAAAGACCGAATCTACCCAACATTTTTGGGGCATGGCCAGTCCACAATGGCTTGGACCTTTTATGGGTCGACACGGATGCCGTCCTTGCCGACGATGTGTGCAAGGTATTCGAGCTCATCTTGTGAAAACTTGCACTTGCTCACTTTCGCACAGAACTTCTGTTCTCGAAGGATTGCGAGAACTTTCCGCAAATGTTCTATGTGCTCTTCTATTGATTTAGAGAAAACCACAATGTCATTTAGGTAAACCAAGACAAACTGTCTGAGTTGCTTGGCGAACATTCATTTCATTTCTCCTTGGAAGGTTGCCGAGGCATTTGTAAACCCAAAGCATAATAATCGGAACTGATAGTGTCCCATTTGCGTTCGAAACGCGGTTTTGGGCACATCATCTTCCGTGATGCGGATTTGATGGTACCCTTG
This sequence comes from Penium margaritaceum, assembly GCA_023375785.1. Classification (NCBI taxonomy): domain Eukaryota; kingdom Viridiplantae; phylum Streptophyta; class Zygnematophyceae; order Desmidiales; family Peniaceae; genus Penium; species Penium margaritaceum. Next base: position 86,186 of record SZWC01002746.1, read on the forward strand.
AGACAAATCCAAGGACGAAAATGCTTTTGGGCCTTGGAGTTGGTCAAAAAGGTCCTCAATCCTCTGTAAGGGGAATCAATTCTTCACCGTCAGCTTGTTCAACGCCCGGTAATCCACGCACATGCGTAAACCACCGTCCTTTTTGTTCACAAAAAGGATCCGCGCACAGTACGGCAAGCTACTGGGCTTGATCTACCCTTTTGCAAGGCACTCTTTGATTTGGCATTCGGCCTCTTGCCTTTCTGCTGGACTAAGGCAATACATGGATCTGAACGGAGGAGTCGCCTCCGGTTGCAGCGGAATCGTGTGGCCCATATGTCTTTTTGGTGGAAGCCCAGCCGGTGGGTATTGGAATACATCCGAGAACTCCGCTAGTAGAGATTTGATCTCTTGTGGCGTGTCTTCCTTCTTGTCGTCCTCCATTTTTTGTAGCTGAGGCAAGAAGTATCAACAACCTTGTCGAATACGTCTCTTGACCTGCATCACACACAAGCTGGCATGGACTTTGAGTCGGGTCAGTGGTAATTCCGTACTCGGAATCAACGTAAAGCGACGATGTCCTTTTCCGAGGATCAAACGCTTTGATTCAAAGCACATTAGAGCCTTGTTCTCACGGAGCCCGGGATCGCCTAGCACCACGTCAAACGGGTCAACAAGGTTGAGTACCTTCAACATGACACTCTGTGTGTACCCTTGAATACAAATATTTGCTTCACAAGTACTGATCACGGGTACCGTACGGTTGTCACCAAAAACAACTGCGCCATTTGATGGCTAGTACTTCACGCCAACCTGTCGGGTAAAGCGAAGGCTAACAAAAGAGTCGTCTCCTCCAGTGTCAGCAAATACATTCACGGGAGTACTAGGTAGGTGTCCTTTGAACTGCATCGTCATGTTGCCTCCACTCTTCCGAGTGAACACACTTGACAACGGCAAGCCGAGTTTCCGATAAACACGGAATCTGTACGACGGGCATCACAACTCCCATGATTCACCCACTCAAGTCCACATCTTGTGGGCACGTGTGAATTCGGCTAGCACCTTCCAGTCTTTAAACTTGACTGGGTTGAAATCGTCGACTAAAGGTACTGCGAACGTGATTGAACTCATTGCTTTGAGGGCGTTTGCATTAATCACTGCATCACACAACTCTTGCACACTAGTCGGTGTTGCTACCACTAAGCATGTACGATCATGCATTTTGTCCGGAGATGCAAGGTTTAGTGGGCAATGTCGGTTAGCAAGTTTAGAATGCGGTTTAACAAGAGGAGAGAAAACAACAGAGAAATATGAACTCGTCAAAAACTCAAATTGTTTAGCATCCTCATCTGAAAACATAAACCCACACTCATGATCCTGTTCTACCCCTGAGTGGTCCCCACTAACATCAGTCAGGGGTGGGGAAAACCCACCCCATGGCCTTGTCCGTTATCACGGCCGGGCCCATTGCCGTGACCACCATCCTGTCCATGGCCCTGTCCTCCTGCCGCACCATCCCCAGGAGGTGCTGCCGTTGCAGCTAACGCCGTGGCCTCTTGTCCACCACTAGCAGCCTCAGGGCACTGAGCCCTAAAGTGGCCCGGCTGCATAAAGTTGTGCCATAGCCCTTCGCGGAAGGCTGCGTTGCGACGCTCACGCGCCGCCTGCAGCCCGTCCTTCTCCCGGCTGCACTTGTTGTTGGGGCCCTTGTGTCCACCAGTCCTCTTAGCTCGAGGGCTTGCGGGCTGCTTGTCCTTGACCTCGCTTCCCTGTCTAGCTGACCCACCAGCCCCTGTAGCGTCCATGCGCATGTCGCGGCATTGTTGTGCATGCGCGTTTGGCCGTGCATCAGAGTAGTGCTTCGGGTTCGCCGAATACACTTCACTCACGTAGTCGCGCAACACCCTCCAGCTTGTCCAAGCTTGGCCGGTGGCTGTCATGGTGGTCTTGTCCTTCAGCTTCTCGCTGGCGAGACCATCACGTAAGTACTCCAGCAGTATGCACTCCGGGTACTTGAAGGTCTGAGTCCCATCACCCTCAGTGAAGCTTTCGGCTTCCTCCACGAGTGCGGTGAACTCGCTCAAGTAGGATTCAAGCGAGCTGCCCAGCTGCCTCAAGTCCTTGATCTTGTGGAAGGCGCACTGCGCCCCCTCACGTTGGGTGCACTTCTTGCGTATGATCGCACAGAAGGCCTCCCACGGCATGGGTTGCCACTCGAGGTGCGACTGCTGTGCAGTCCACTCCTTGACCACATACTTGAAGAGTTTGTCTTCAAGCCACGTCGTGGCAAGGTCGCTCCATTGGCTGAGTGGAGCCTTGTGGACACGTAGAACGTGCTCCATGCGGTTCAGCCATTCGGTCAGCTTCAAGCCCTTTTGGAAGATCTCCACACTGTGGAGGAAGGACATGTTCATGACCGACCCCAAAGTCGTCAAGGTAGGCAAGTCGTCGCTGCCACCGGCAGTGGCATTCGCAGCTGCGACACGTTGCACTTGCTGCTGCATCCGCACCTAGGTCACGCTTTGCAACGCCTTGTGAAGGTGGTTGCATCGACGGCTTACCTTATGGGTGGCCAGGCGCTGCAGCTGGCGATCACGATCGAGGTCCGTGATGCTCTGCCCGACGTGGGCTAGTAGGTTGGCAAACGCGAACTTGAGCTCTGATGTCGCCAGAGCATCAGCGATAGCCTCCAGGGCCTTGCTTGTCCGTGCACCCTTGCCCACGACAGGAGGGTATGGTTCACATACACACCTCCAAGGAGTGCCACCTTTCAGAGGAGACTGTCAACAACGACTACGCTCGAGTGGGCGCTGCCTTGCCCCATTGTTGCCGCATCATAAGAAGGGGATCTGCCCCCATTCCTCTTAGTGGTGCCGTATCTCCACCGTCGGTGGTGATCCTGAGTCGGCCTGCCGCCTCAGCAGTAAACTCCGCGAGCCTACGACGGTCATCGCGAATTGCCTTTGCGGCAACGTCGTGCGGCTCGTTCTTGTGGGAACTCCCCGTGTGGCTGCTTTCAGCGCCCTTGCTGCTCTCGGCAGTCTCGCTGACGTCGGCAGCTTCAGGCGATGTGGCGTGCGCCTTGCCCTTCTCAAGCAATCGGCTTGAGTTTGCCGCACAACGATGGCGATGGCCGCGATCCTTGTCACCTCGCCATCGTCGGCGTCATGCTCTTTGTCGGGGTCCTCCTCCGGGGGATCCTCCTCCATTGCATCGTCCGTCGCGTGGGGGTCGCCCACGTGCGCGCCGACATACTCGTTGAGCAAATTTTTGGCCTGTGCATGCTTCTCGGTATCGCCTAGGTTGGCGTCGGTTGCCTTCGGCGGTACGGTTGCCTTTGGCGGTACGGTTGCCTTTGGGTTGGCGACCGTGCTCGCGGCGGCGGCTCCCAAAATTTGGAGTCCGCCGAGAGCTCGTGGTGAGGCCGTCACCACCTTGCCCTTGTTGGTCTTGGTCGGTCCGGCACTTGCCATCTCGTCGCCCATGCAACTAGCACATGAAGACTTTTGTGAGGATCATCCCACAACGTTAAGGAGGAATCACCTCCCACAAACCCCTTGCTCTCGCGATCGGTGAGGCAATTATGAATTTATTTTCTCCTAGGCCGCCACGTCGGCACAACGTTGTGGGTTTTGAAACTAGTCCTCCTAAGCCATGACTCACGGTGATTGGCAAAGAATACTGCCTAGCAAAACAGAAAATTGGAATGCAAGGGAATGACAAAACGAATGTGAGTGTTGCTCACAAGACAAAGGCAAAGAATTGCAAAGGAGTTCTAGTAAATCCTAGCAACTCCTTCACTCCCTCTTCCTACTTCTTGTCCTTCCTTTGTCTTCTTGTCTTCCCTGGCCTCCTCTTGATTCTTTGCGCACCTTGCACCCTTTGGTAGCGTCTTCCTTGCATCGGCGGCGTTGAGTAAGCTGCCAAAATCTTGAAGTTGTTGTCCTTCCTCTTGTTTTGGGTGCTCTCAAGTTGTGAGAGCTTCTGGCCTTGGGAAAAGTGTTGTCCCAGTTTTTTGGATGAAGAAGGAAGGAGGGAACCTTGAAAAGAGGGGGAAAACTTGGTGGTTTGGGAGTGGGCACTCCCCACCCCGTCCCACAAAAATCCCTTAGGTCCCCTGGAGGTGAGGAGAGACTGGAAGAAAGAGGCTCCCCCAAGTAGAGTACTTTTTCAACTCTCCAATGTACTTAAGAGCGGTTCAATCCGTTAGGTGTAGATGCCATAGTCCCTTCTGACGTTTGTGCTGTTGCTTGTAGCAGCCGGCGGCATTTTATCTATGTTGTAGCTGCCGTTTTTGTCAAACTCTTTATCGCGAGGGTCGTCTCGCTCTGAGAACCAATGTCACGGGTCGAGTCTCCGGCTCCTGCTCTGAAGTCATCGTCGGAGTTCGCAGAATGGCGTTCTCAGTCCGCGTCAGGGGTTTACCCCCTTCGCAGGACTGATGGGTAATCGTCATCAACGACCCAGAGCAGGGAGACTCGAATATTTTGAGTCTCCGGAGGCCCATTTCCATTTTTAACCAAACCCCTGGCTTTGGGAACCAAATCGGGGTTTTTACCTCAAACTCGTTTGTTTGCACGAGTTATTTTGTTTATTTTATGTCAAAGTTTGTCGCAAACGAGCTTCGATTTACGTTTTGCCGTTCTGGCATGAAATAGTCGCGTGCGAGGCACGCTGGCGATTTTGCGCCAGTCCTCTAGTCCCCACCCTCGCTCTCCCTATCCCTCATCCTCGCTTGCTTGTTTGCAAGGAGGGCAAGGGGGGGCAAGGGCACGAGGCCACGAGGCCTCGCCCTCGAGGCCCTCGTGGTCCCTCAGCCGCCGATCGGGCTGAGGCCGCAATTGGCGGCTGGCGGCTGGCCGGCTGGTGGCCGGCCGGTCGCTTGGCCGGCCGCCGGCCGTCTAGCCGGCCGGCAGCGAGCTGGCCGGCGGCCAGCGAAGTGCTGGCCACCGGCCAGTCCTCGCTGACATGAGGGGTGGTGCGCAACCACCCTTCGCTTCAGCGAGGAGGGAGGGCCAAACCGGCCCTCCCGCTACAGTTTGCAAGATGATCCGTGAAACAATACGATGAACTCAACTTGTTTGCTGCTCAATAGCTCACCCATGCCCAGCCAGCATCCACTTACTTTAGCTGACTACCACCGCCACATGAGTGTGAGTGGCATGCCATACAGATCATCACAATCTCATCATCCATCGCAACTGGCCTGCCTTGCCACAATTTCCCTCCTAGACGTCCTTATTTCACAACTGCAAACAAATCACTTAGCTCCCTTCTATTGTTCCAACCTGCAGTTTGCACTATTCTTGTTGGCGACGAGTGGCACGTGCAACCGATGAAATGGGATGTTCCCTGTCAAATGCATCGCATCAGCTACTACTACTTGAGCACAATGACATGGTTTTTGTTGGTGAGACAAAGGAGGTTCCAAATGGACCACGCCGGTGGGACCAAATTGGCGCATGGGACAGTGATGACCCATCACAAACATCACCCATCCTCCATCCCTGTAGTGGAGAAGTTGCAAGGGCTGCCACGAAGGCGGACTTTGATGCTAGGATAAGGTGGAATGGGATGCCTACAATTCGTGAACCAGAAACCATGGTGTGGATTATGACAGGAGCATGCCGTCTGTGCATCCGACAGATTGTCCGGATCCTTGGGAGCCTTGGCTCTCCATAGAGCCTTCTAGGCCTTAATGCTCATTGAAGTGAGTAATCCTCATATTTCTCTATGAAATTATTCATGTCTTACCCAAATTTTATCTTCTCTAAGTGTCAACGGTCTTGTAATCCAGTGCATGCTTCCACTTTGTTCAATATTGTTAAGCTATATACACCGCGTACGTCAATGTGCTACTAACAAGACAATGTGAAAATCTGACTTTGTGAAGTAGACCCTTTGTGAGCATGAATGTATATTTGTGTGATGTTTGATTGAAGTATCATGATTCCGAACTGTTCTCGATGTCCTAGTACACCAACATCGATACTCAACCCAACATCATATGTTAGGTCAATCATGGTAAGCATTTCGCACAGGTCACACCATGTGGTAACACTTTAGTCATCATGCCTTTTAAGCATAAATGGCATACGAGTACAACAAGGATTGAGTTGAAATATGTGCAACAGAGGAGATGAGTAGCAATCATTTATCACACTAATGCTCATTTTTTGTTCTAAAAGCAACAAATCAGACAACCTTGTATTGTAGAAATGGAATCAGACTCTTTCAAATGAACTTCACCTCACAAGCAAGGCACTCAGACCCATGGGTTAACTCATTACATGTAACATGGAACTTATCTTCATAGGGAGATGCACGTATGCCATTGCATGGATTGGCCACATGAAATGTGGCCCCTTTAGTATCTAAGTCTCCTAAGTTGAGGTTGGACATGTGCAAATGGACCACGTCTACTCTTGTCTGCACATCACACATGCCATAGGCCACTTGTGACTTAACCCTCTGTCAGATCCCACTCTTGCCTCACAGTGCAAAAAGATTCTCCACTGTGCGTTTCTAGAGCTCAGCCACACTAGTATGGCGTGTTGTAGTAGGAACAATAAGCTCATGAAACACACAATGCTCAGCAATAAAAAAATCCCATCTTTGATATGGCTGCCACAGGTCGATACACTGTTTACGTCATTATGCCAACACCATATGCACAATTTTTCATAAAACAAGTGCAGATTCAACCCAAGAACTGGGTCATTTGGTGCAGGGACAAGAAAGGTGCGGCCGTGTACAGCTCCAAAAAAGGAGACGTAACGGTTTGACCCTGAGCACTGTAGAGCGAATTCCTCACACACTGCAGCAAAAGCGCCCCATGAATGGACGTTTAGCCAATGAGGCAAGGTTCATTTGGGTCCATGGGCACTTTGGGATGGCGGTTGGAGGTGAGTTTATAGGCAAGGGCGATTCTGGCAGCCGTGACCTAAGGGTTGTTCTAGGCATGCCAATCATATCAAATACTTTGTACATTTCCTTGTACTAATCTATAAATTGCAAGTATTAATTCCTTGCCTGAATCTCATTGTATTCCAAGCATCTCATTGCACACGTCCATTTGATCCTGCAAGTCCTATGAAATGCACCTTGGTGTAAACACCACCGGGAGAGTCGTGCGGCGGGAAACTCCATCACTAGCAGCGGTCTTACTGCTAAGAGAGGGTCATGCCGCATTCCAAGAGTTGGCCACACACACCAAGGGGTTGAGGTTTGGGAGGCTCATCCCAAAGGCTCAACGTGTGACCGTCATGACAGGCATCCCTTCGTTCACATTTGGTATCAGAACGTGAGGAAGTTTGCTTGGCTTTGCACGAACCGAAGGGAGATAGCAGATCTGCCACAACTGCATTTGGCCTGACTTTTCTTGTCGCAATCAGAAGCATGGCAGCAGCAGCATACAACCAGGCCTTTCTCATGGAGGAGATCCAGTGTGCTCTTGACAGGTTGTGTCAAGTGTCTTGCAAACTAGTAGTTGGGTGCAGAGATTGAGGCGAGGTAGGTTGACCAAGGGAACTGTGCATTGGGGGGTGTTGAATTGGCATATGCACCTACCTTTTGGCAGTCCAAGGCAAAGGAGCCGTCATTCTGCACCGGCAAGGGCACTATGTGCGAGTGGTTCTTCACGGTGAACAAGTACATCATGGCGTTGCAAATTCCCGTCGGAGAAGATGCCAGGAGAGAGGAGGATGCACCTACGTTGTTCCAGGAAATGGTGCTACAGTGAAGGTCCATATTGTATGGGGAAAACATCGCTTGGTTGCTGGACGGGCTGGGTGCCGGGCAACGGCTTCAGCCACTACTGAGTCTACAACGGGAAGTGCAGCTTGTTACGCTGGCATTGATGTTTTGATGGGAGACCAAAGAGATAGGAGCACTTTGAGACAATGCTCCATTCACGTTTTGATCTCTTTTTAGACAACAGAGTCGCATGTGAAATGATTGAACACATCAAGCAAGGCGGATTGGTCCAAGACTACACCAAACACTTTATGGATTTGGCAGCACAGATCAATGACCTCTTGGACGCGGAGGTGTACAACCACTACCATGACAGCCTCAAGCCCCATGTCCAATATGAAGTCGCGATGCTTGGTTTTTGTACCTTCATGGGGCTGGTTTTGGCAACAGAGCACATCAACACGGTAAGCTAAAATGCACACCGGAATAGCTATGCAACACAACCGTGGGTGGAGCAGCTGGGTCAGGTTGAACCTATGGAGGTGGATGTAATCCAAGCCGTGAAAAGGGATGGGTAGGCAGCAAGGACTGAGCAAATGCTAGGCTTGTGGTGAGGAGGGTCATTGAAAGCGAGACAATCCCAAGCACAAGATACATCAGGGAAGCGGACAGCAGCAGTGAGGAGGGGACAACCTACTATGACAAGTCTTTTGTTTGCAAGGGAAAGCATCAGCCCTGAAAGACTTTTGCGGAATATCATGGACTATCATTTGAGGAAGTACCTCAAGTGGCTTTGCATAACGAAGGCGAGACCCGTCAGTTTCTAGGGATTATCATCGAGCCAGTTCTTGAGATTCTCTATGGGAGTTACAAGGGTCAGAGGAAGCTAAGTAGTCTGCTGGACGGCGGCGTAAGCCATAACTTCTTCAATGACAGGTCGGTAATGAGGTTGGAGCTTGCACGACAGCTAGGGACATCGACCAAAGCATGGTAAGTGTCCGGAGTGGTGGAGTGCGGCTGGCCTCTCGTCAAGCAGAAGCTCCACATGGGTGAGTTGGTGTGTGACATTGAGTTCCACACATACCCCATGGATGATTACGACGGCTTGATCAGCCGGAAATGGTTGTACGCCTGAATTCCGGAAGTGGATTGGAGGTGCAACCAGGTGGTTCAGAAGACAGGCAAGGAAAATCTCACTTTGCAGTTGTGGTGGGGTCAGGGGAAGGCGTTGGACATGGTGGAAGCAGGGAAGTGGCTACGTGTCATCAACTTACAACAGCTGAAGCGGTGCGAGCATAAGGATGGCCAGGTTTACTTGGCTTGGGTGCATCCACGACAAGCAACAGAGCAACATATTACACCTGTTGACGCAGATGAGGGGCAGCCGGTGGTAGGCGTTAGAGCTCCATAATATCATCCTGGTGTTATGGGGGTGCTCAGTGAGTTGCTGATTTTTTCCGAAGGATTTTCCAGAGGGACTACCGCTGTAGTACAACATTGAGCACAAGATCAAGGTGGTTCCAAGGTCATCACCAACGATGTAGTCGTACAACCGCATGAGCGACACGAAGCTTGCAGAGTGAAAAACTCAGTTGGGGAATCTGGTGGACCAGTGTTTCATCCGTCTGTCGGTGTCTCCATACGCGACGCCGGTGTTGTTTGTCAATACAAAGTTAGGGGAGCTACGGATGTGCGTGAACTACCGGGCGCTCAATAACATCACGGTGAAGAACCGCAGCCTGTTGCCACAAGCCAAGGAGATGTTTTACCAGTTGCGAGACATGCACGTCTTGAGTAAACTAGACCTGAGGTTGGGGTACCACCAAATTCGCATTGCAGAGGAGGATTTGCAAGAGACCATGTTTCAGATGCGCTATGGATACTTTGAGTTTATGTTGATGCCTTTTCGGCTAGCCAATGCTTCTGTTACATTCATGTTGCTCTTGAACTGGGTGTTCCTATCTGGACTAGTTCCTAGTCATCTTCCTCGACGACATCCTTGTGTACTTGCGGATGGTGGAGGAGCACTAGAAGCTCCCATTGACAGCGATGGAAGTGTTGAGGAAGGAGTGGTTGTTTGGCAAGCTCAGCAAATGTGAATTTTTTAAGCAGGAGGTGGAGTTCCTTGGGCACATTGTCAATGGGAGGGGGTTCCGCATGGATCCAAAGAAGGCGGAAGCAGTGAAGGAGTGGCCAGAGCCAGTGTGCATATGTGACATCTAAGAATTTCAGGATTTTACGAACTATTACCGGAGGTTTATCAAGGAGAACGCGGCAATAGGAATACCCTTGAATGAATTGCTCAAGAAGGTGCTCTAGTGGGCGGCGTGTGCAAAGGAGATAATGGCTTTTGGAGGCACTAGTGTTGGTGCACCCAAACACAAGCAAGGAGTACGTGTTGGTGACAGATACAAGCAACTATGAAATTGGCGGGGTGCTGATGCAAGACCAAGGGAAGGGGTTGCATCCTTTTGTACACTACTCCAAGAATTTGAGCTCAGCTAATCAATCCACAGAAAAGAGATGCTTGCAGTAGTCCAGGGATTCAAGCAATGGACGTGCTACCTCGAGATGCGGTGGTGTGTGGTGCACACGGACCACTACGGGCTCAAGTACCTCAAGCCGCAGCCGAACCTGAGTTGTCTTCAAGCACACTGTATGGATCTGCTAGAGGGGAGCTTTGAGTACACGATCCATTACAAACCAAGGAGGATCAACCCTATGGACCCGCTTTCGCATCATCCGGACTTGGGCATACATGCAATCACAATACTAGCGGGGTCTCTGATTGTCCACTGCCTGTTTTCTCATGAGAATGCGGAGGACCAAAACTTCACCGGGAGTATAGTGAAGGGGTGTAAGTGGGATGGCCAATGTTGGCAACGTGAAAAGGGGAACCAGATTGTGGTGCTGAGAAGTGTGTGGTTGCGGTACGCTCTGTTGGAGGAGGCGCATGACTCGCACTACAATGGTCATTTTGGCCACGAAAGGACCTTCAAGATGCTTGAGTGCCAACATTGGTGGATAAAGATGGAAGCAGATTGCAAGGAGTATGCGAGCAGCGATGTTACATGCGAAACAATCAAGTTGCAACTAGCGCAGACACCAGGAGAGCTGTAGCTGCTACCGGTGCCGGAATGACCATGGACGGGTTT
>SZWC01002746.1:107107-117107 GCA_023375785.1 Penium margaritaceum
GAGAGGGAGAGAGAGAGAGAGAGAGAGAGAGAGAGAGAGATAGAGAGAGAGAGAGAGAGAGGGGTAGGAAAACAAAAATCAATTCAGGCACAAGGGTCTAGAGTAGTCACGGTGGCACATTTAAGAGAGTGCTCAAATGAATGATCCATCCTTGTGCATGCTTTACTAGAGAGTAGGCTAAATTGAAGAGGAGGAAAAAATAGTATGTTAAAAACACAGAGGTGCCAGGTGTACCATCCGACTACACAGACACAACATCCTGAATTGGCAAGGACTGACCAGATCCTGTACCAACGGACCACACAGAATCAATAAGACCAAGGAACATGAAGTCACCACAACGACAGGGCACGTGATGGGTGGCATCGGGATCAATGATCCAAGTACCACTTGCCCCAGGAATTGTCATCAACACTGAACAACGATAGCTCTCCGAGACACTCTGTATGGGACTCTCAACAATTATGAGCATCACTAACATGTGGCGCGTCAAGGTAGGTGGTGTTGTCAGGTCCATCCTTGTCACAAGCCGGTGAATTCCACACATAAGCATCATCGTGGACAACAATCACAATGGACACAACCGTTTGTGGACCACTTTGCTGTGATCACACTCTTGCACCTCCCTCAGTGAGGATTGCTGGTAGCTGGCTAATCTTGGTGATGCTACGATAGCGAGGATCTTGGTTATCCTCTGCTGTTTGGAAAATTGGATGCCTCTCTTGTTCTTGTGGTCATGGCTTGACCCGCCTGTGTGACATTGGAAGCTTTCCACTGCTCGTGCCCCACCTAGACATCGTGCGTGATGTTGTTCTAGTCAAGGTGTTGTTGGAACTCCATGTAAAAACCTCCATGATTATAGTAGTGGATAGAACATCCACTGCCACTACTCGTTGGCTGCTCGTATTGCTCATGTCCTTTGGCACATTTTATTTCCCCCTTCTTCCTGGTGGCTATAATGCCTTGATCCTAGCAAGTTGGGGTAGAAGGAGGGGAGGAGGAAGTGGTGTAGAAATGGCTGGAAAACTTGAACAAAAATGTTGGAGGATCTGTTGTGACTACTGTAATGAGTGAGATCTCCTGATGTGTGTGGGATGTCTCCATTGCTGATACTGCATACATTAATGATGGGCCGAAGGGAGGAGCTAGGGAGACTTCAGTCCAATGGTGTGACACCATCGGAGGAGGATAAGAGCCCATGATTCTCAAGATGCACCCTTATCATGACACTGTTAAGTGCCTTCAGCTACATCCCGCCTCCAGGCCCAATGTGGATACCTCGAGTAGGCACCTGTAGGCTGTGATGCTCCCTGTAACAAGGAATGGACTCACAGAGGCTATCCGCTCTGGTTGCATGGATCAAGCCCAATTCGCAGTCCCGGCAAGGAACTGCTCCACCCTATCCCAGTTGAGCCCATGAAGGGACGAAGGCCGACAGCTGTCTCTTGTGGTACCACGTAGAGGAGGCCTCACATAGCTCTTGCTACTATTAGGACCTGAAAATCATCAACAACTTGGTATAGGCTGTGGTAGTGGGACAAAGACCCTCTATATCTATCCACACCTGAAACAGGACCTCCCAACATTCAAAGGCTACATCATCGTGATAGTAGGGTGGTGAAACATCAAAGTCCTTTGGCCATCGCTCCATGAAAGGGTGACCCTAGGCTGCGGTGAAGATGTGTTTGGCACGGGAAGACCGCCATCAAATGAGATACCTCCAAAGGATAAATGTGTTGGATTCTGCAATGAGTCCTAACAATGTGGTGATACCGGTGTGACAAGCCAAAATCCTAAGCACACATGGCAAAGTCAATCCTCGAACATGCTAAATCTTATCACTGTGTGGATCTGCATGTGTCTCCTTCTCTTCCTCATCATCAATGAGCACGGACGGAGGCTCCTCTATGGCTGAGGCGCAATAATTTGACTGTGCAACTGATGGTGTACCTGCCACGACTACGTGAGATGCTTGTTGGGAAGACCCCAAGTACCCTTGCAAGAGGTTGCAAAGCTCCTGAAGTGCATTGGTTTGTTCCAACTGTTGTCCACGAGTCTTGTCTTGGTTCTGAAATATCTCATACCACATACCGTACTAGCACTTAGAAGGTCAGAAGAAGAAAAAAAGAATTTAGAGGTAAACAATGTTCTGACTAGGGTCTTTCTACACAGTTGTTTTGTAAGCGGGGCAATTCAACACAAACACAATACATGTTTAGTCGTTAGTTGGATCGAGGCTCAAGTCCCGCATACAGCCTTCAATCTCAAATCTCAGACTTCGATACTTTCAATGCAGGCTCTGGCGAACCTCCCCCGTGTCACACAAAGGAGGCGCAAAGCTTGCCAAACACAAGCTCCACGGTCCACAGCCACTCAACCTTGCAGGCGTGCGCCAGCTACATGAAACAAAAAGAAAAGAAGACAACACAGGGAATGACTGAATTCCGCACAAAATCTTAAAATCCGACCAGAATTACACACGAATGAAAAAAAAAAGAAAGAAAAAAAAAAACCTAAAATAATGAATTTGAGTGCCTTTTGGATGCTAGTACGGCACGACGAATGTCACCTCCTCCAACCAAGGATTCATCACCTCTGGCATGGAAGTTGCGTAGAGGGTCACATGCGCCTTCTCCTTGCCATCGCTTAGTGCCATGCATGCCGGTTACATGAGCCGGACCGCCAGAGTTGTCAAAATGAAGAATCGTCAGCGATTCTTCAAGAGTGATGATGTAGGTTAAAAACAAGTTTAAAACTATTATGGGCAAACGTTTGGCTACGGCAATGATGACACAAATAGTCACTCTACTAATGCCAGTAGGAGTCCACATATGTCAGCAAACAAAAGCTAATGTGCACAGGGTTAAACCCCTGCTAACAACTTAGGAGCTTGATTTTCTCCTTTCTTTCTCTCGTGCAAGTTTTGTATGAATCAGTGCAAGGTGAGGGGGAGAATGACCTTGTTACATGCTCTCTCATGAGCAACAAAAGCTGTTGCCAACAACCATAGCTGTTCCTACTCTACAACAACAGCGCACATGTCATAAAAGGCAGCCATGTCTCACTTGGCTACCATGTGTAGCAGCTGTGCATCTATTGCTGCTGTATTGCATAGTTGCTACTATTGTACTGTAAAACAATGCAACTTTGTAGTCACGCAGCTACAAAGTTATTGTTCCTACTACCATAGTGCCAGTAGTATTCACTCAGTTTTTAATATGTAATTTAGTGCCTGCATATTTGATGCAAAATGTGGTCATTTATTTTTTCACTTTTGCGCTTAGATCATGTGCACCATGTTTATATCTAGCCCCGGATAAACAAATGAAGTCTGGGTCAAATACACCAAATGTCAAAAGAGCGAGCCTCGGATCTATGACTTTGAGCTCCAACTCCTTGCTTGAGAGGTCCTTGCTCTCTCGCTTGCGCCCGTCATCCAATTGAAAGAGCAATCAAGAGACTTAGAGACGTAGGTGCAAGTACGGAACATCAAACACAATGAACATATATATATGTGTGTGTGTGTGTGTGTGTGTGTGTGTGTGTGTGTGTGTGTGTGTGTGTGTGTATGTGTGTGTGTGTGTGTGTGTGTGTGTGTGTGCGTGTGTGTGTGTGTATATATGTATATAAATTGGCCACATTAAAGTTGACATCTTCGTGGATAGATTTTTAAAGCCCAAAAATCTTGAATTCTTTCACGGTTTTAAACTGTTCTGAGCCAATAGTAGTGGCACTACGGTATTGTGCTACTGTTTTTGTTTTTCTATAACTACTACGCTACGTACACGGCTGCTGCTCGTATTGCTATGATGCAATTGTGGTTTTTCATTGCTCCTACACGCTGCTACTCATGTTGCTTGCTGCTACTACTACTACTACTACTACTACTACTACTACTACTACTACTACTACTACTACTACTACTACTACTACTACTACTGCTGCTGCTGCTGCTACTGCTGCTGCTGCTGCTGCTACTACTACTACTACTACTACTACTACTACTACTACTACTACTACTACTACTACTACTACTACTACTACTACTACTGCTACTGCTACTACTCCTACTCCTACTCCTCCTCCTACTCCTACTCCTACTCCTACTACTACTACTACTACTACTACTACTACTACTACTACTACTACGACTACTACTACTACTACTACTACTACTACTACTACTACTACTACTACTACTACTACTACTACTACTACCATTGTAGTGCCAACAACTTGTACCGCTTCAATTGGTGCCGGCATCCACTAGAGGTAGTCTCGTGACAATTCTCCTGCTATGAAAGTCACGATAACGTCTTTGCTTTAGTTGTCTGCTACTGCGGTTACTCAGTATGAAGCTATGACNTACTACTACTACTACTACTACTACTACTACTACTACTACCATTGTAGTGCCAACAACTTGTACCGCTTCAATTGGTGCCGGCATCCACTAGAGGTAGTCTCGTGACAATTCTCCTGCTATGAAAGTCACGATAACGTCTTTGCTTTAGTTGTCTGCTACTGCGGTTACTCAGTATGAAGCTATGACTACGACTTTCACTTAATCCTGCAAGTGTTGCGTATCTACCGTGCAACTCAACAAGAAGAATCTCGCTACTCTATCATGATGAGAAAGTGCTTAGAAGCTTCCTGACCTTGTTTTCACTCATGTGGCAACGTAATGTAGACAAATGGTATACTAGCATGACAAAGAGGTACAATAGCAACACTGATTTAGCTAGAGGAGATGCGCAGAGCCTCTGAAGCTTCAATGGTTTCAAGATGTCGAGAGCAATGACATGTGACAAGCACACAGCATGAATACCTGCTGTGGCACACGACGGGTGACATAAACAGCAAGGTAAGTTTTCCTTGAACCGGACCAAAACAACTATCTTGGCCGTTCTTCCATGTAGTACCATCCAAATGATACATTGTTTGAACTTATGGATACAATATCTTAAGCTAGACACTGTGAATACTCACTGCACAAGTCTGGAACCAATTGGCAGGCACACAATACAAAACATGCAAAATGGATCCAAGGCCAGTCCATTGAGAGAATCATAATTTCTGAAGAAAGTTCCAAAAGGTCGGCGCAAGCATCTGAGTTGTCGTGGCAGCTGCTGGTGGTGGATGAACCAGCACACGACAACACTCCACTGCCACCTGGCTTTGCATCAAGGATCGACACAATTAGGAACACGGCCGAGTGATCATAATCTATATAAACAGACAAGGATGGCTTGCATCGTAATAGCCTCAAGGAGATGCTGTAGCTATCACAATTGTGACATGTTCCCCTAATGTTTAGATGTTACCAGCTGGTGTTTGTGAACTGATTGTGTCTCTTCTTGACAGGTCAAGACCGCACATCTGGATACGTGTTCTGATGCTTCAAGGAGATATGTCTTGCATTATCAAATGAATTAAAATACCTGTAATCCTAACTTTGTCATTTTTGCTGGGCTAGGATGACGGATCTTGCTGTGCTGGCTGCAAGCATCCTGATAGAAGCCTTGAATAACTCATTGGTTAACTACTCTTAATACATTGTATCCTTGAATTGGCCAATTTTTTAGTTGTTTATTTTCCCTTATACTCATTGTTTTGTAGTTGGCGGAGACATGGAAGGAAGAGAGCATGAGGAATTAGGAGAGCTAGAGACGGCATGGATTTGAAGAAACAAAGCCCATACATAGAGTAAAGTCTGACGACATGTGTCAGATTGGTGGAGCCTAGCTCGGTGAAGGGAGCCTCACCCGTATCTCACGCATGAGGTGAGCTCCCCACCACCGTGGGAGACAAACCAGACCTCTCAAATTGAACTAAAAATGGTTGTTGCCCAAAAATTCAGCAGCATGATCAACAACTGACACCTATCCAAACACAACCACGGACCACACAAGCATGCAAATATATTCCACATCATCCTAAAGTTTACATGGACATGCAATCAAAAGTTGTGGACTCTGAGTTAACATGATCCACGTTCATGCAAAAAAGTGTCGACGGCCAACTATGCAAGCCTCAAGCTACACAAATGGAAACAATAATGTGTGATAAACAAGGAGAAGGCCTAGCACGTTCTAGAGTGTGTTTCTTCTAAGCACCATCTATTTCTGTGTTGCAATCATGTTACGTCACTGTCCTACTATAGTGTCAATATGTGTTGAGGCAAGTGGACAGTGGTTATCCCTAGTAAGTTATCACTTGGAGACCAACAATAACACCACCCCTAACACACAGGCGAACAACAGTACACGTAATAGGAGAGTAAAAGGCATGTGCAACGGGACCACAGGTAGGTTAATGGGAGAGTTGCAAAGGCTTGACAAGAGGTAAGATCAGAGATTAGAGGAGAGGTGACCGGGTATGACCTCCCCTCCAATTGCCCCTTGTTCATTGTGACATCTCCCATGGCTCATGGAAATGTTATTGATATACAGTGATGCACCTCTTGCCTTTTACACCATCCTCGTTCAGCCTCTTGTCGGAGCTAGCCCTGATTCACATGACACCTAGGATCTTGGCCCCATACTTCTACTGATCAAAACACGTGCAACCTAGTCTAAGCAAATGGTTGATTTGGTGCTTTGTTCCAGAACTAAACCAAGAATTCCATAATTACTGGTGGTGATCAATCCGCATTCCCTATCGTCGAGACAACTCGACTTCCAACTCATACTGTGGATTAGGTGGGATGAGCTACCTCCATGTCCTAATTCTTTCCACATGTGAAGCTACACGTGCCTTTGTGTCTCAATTGCTGATTTGGTATGAATGCATTTGTTCACGATTCTTCTAAAGTTTATATCTGTAACAATGCACAAGACAACATGTACCATATCCTTTGCCACAGTTTATGTTTACTTTCTCGTTTTTTGTCTCAGACACGAGTGTTTATGTCCGGCACATTTTCTGTCCAATATCATTTTGTAATGGATTCGACAGAAACCTTGGCCGACTAGGCCAAAACCGCAGTCCTCGAGGGTCTCCAACCCTCAAGCCATCACATGTTACCGCCCACAGTCCCAAGTGACCCCGTCTGAGCCACGTGGCTCTTTTGACTGGTTGGCGTGGCACTGCCACGATACACATTTAGTCCACAATCAACATGCCCTTCCCTGAGAAGCCACCTAAGATCAAGTGCCATGAGTGTTCTCAAAGGAAAATGTACTATGTTATCCACTCCTTTTCAAATACTCGGGCTCTATACTCGTTGGATATGGTTCACTCTTACCTCCTTGTGTAACCGCATTCGTTATACCTTGACCCTCAACAAGGACTTCATCCACATGCGGTTGGTCTTTCCTGTGCATGAGATATCATAATAGCATAAAAAATGTGTTTTAATTAATCTTTTGCACTTCTTTTTGGCTTTGTCCCAAATTAAGTCACCTACATATGTCATCGTCCCTAAGTTGTGTCATGTCTATGTTTCGCATTTTGTCCCTGGCCTCCCTCGCGTGTGTGCGGCACATACAAGGCATGTACGGCAACTTTGCGCGAGACCTCAGGTACGACTTAGACATATGTAGCTAGTCCGCTTCGTGGACTGACTGCAAACGTTGGTGTCGAAGTTCAAAGTTCGAACTTCAAACTTCAAACTTTGAACTTCGACAGTCACGCACATGGCCGGGGTTGAGACGGACCTCCTGGAAGAAAACATTATGTCATCGTGTCAAACACAGATTTACTCTTTTGTCATTGTGTGTAATTCATATATCTCCACAACTAGTTGTCTTCATATTTTTCACCTTTTGCCTCAACCTTTAAGTACTAGTATGGTAGGTCCTTCACAAGGTAAAGCTTGGTAGTACGATTGACCACTGGAAGCCCATTTGACCACAAAAGGGTTTTCCTATGTTGGGGATATCAGCCACACGGACTTACATTTCCATGTCGATCTAATGTTGTCTTTCCAACGGTTAGTGTACGTTGTCGTGCATTGTGCTTATATAATGTATCGGATGGATAAGAATGATGCGTTCTTTCATGGGAAAACATGTTGCTATGGAGTCTTAGTCTTTTGAATGAGCTTTGCCTATATGTAGTGTTGAAAGTGAAAGTGTTAGGTTTGAAATCATACACTCTCCAACCTCTTTATGTTGAGGTTTTCCTAACACAAATGCAATTTTTAAAGAGCTCTGTACGATTTCAAGCAGTCTCCCTGTTTGAGCGAGGAGATCTCTACCACTTCCTATGGCTGGCATTGTCCATAGTTTTATGGATTTTTCCTTGTTTACAGGGAATGGATTTGGGTAATGGCCAATTTCCATTTGCATTTGGATGACCCCCTAGTTCCGCATCTATGCTTCGAAGACAATAAGGGTATCAAGGCTGTTCTACAAGTTTTGCAAGAGAAATGCTAGCATGTTTAAGGGCATGACAAAAGGTGGGATCGCCAAAGTTTGCACCCTCCTCATTTACCATGCAGAACATGTAGCCACTCTAGGGACCTACTTGCATCCATACTTGCATCTTCCACACTTGCCATGTCCAATGGACAGAAAGGTCTGAAGAACGAGGGTCAGTGAGCGCGTGGAAGAATGGGTGTGTGACTGCATAATTTCAATTTTGTGGCTTGCAGGTGTTCCTAGCCGCTACGACGTTACTTAGCTTGATAGTGCAGTCGATCTCACATGGCCACGCAGGCATTGAACATGACATGCGTGACCCGAATCACGTTGGATATGTCATCTTTATTGAAATATCCATAAGAAATGGTGCAAGAACAGGCGGAGTTGAATTGATCAAAGCCTGTGTAAAGAGGAGTATATGGTAATGGGTGCCAGGGTGGCAAAGAATGCGTAGTTATGGTGTTTGTTTTGTATTTTATGTCAGTTCGTGTTGTACATTATACTTTGATGTGACCACTGGCTGGTGTTCATGAGCATGTTCTCCACACGCATAAAGCATGTTGTTAAGAACTTTGCATGCAATCTTGTGCGAAAAATAGTCATTGATACCATTGTGTTGCAGCCAGGCATGCAATGAGTTGACTTTTTGAGAGAGGTCATGGCACTTGGGAACATCCAGGATGTTGTTGGTTGTATTAGGCCTTAGCATGCCTCTGAGTGGGCATGCATGGGGTGCGTGTATTATCATCAGCGGGCAACGTGATTTCCTCGTTTTTCATTGCTTCCTCCACGTAATTGTATGGCATTCCTTTTAGTGCTTTCAATTGCATTATACTGGATTTGTAATTCATGTTATTGTTCAAGAATTTTTAAAGTTTTATTGTGAAAACTCTGCATTTCCCACGCATATCGTTTTTCATCATTTGAGAGTTGACAAACACAACTTTGCGTGTAAAATCACCAACGCTTGTAAACATGCACTAACAACAGGCGATTATCCCGTCCACCACCTTGAAGGAGTTTCTGCCATGCACATGTGATGTGTCACTATTAACTATGATTTGTAATGAGATGTATGTGAGATAAGACTTGCACGTGCTGTCCATCAGGTGAGCCTCTACCATGCATCTCCCTTCCTACGTTGCAACGCTGCTCTTGGTTTTCCATTTGGCTGAATGATTAGCCCGTCGTGCCCCTAAGTGGGCCAAATGCTGTTGGAAAGTCTCAGGCGAACCCCGAGGGAGTTTTGAGTGAAGAATCAGGCACATGCGTACATGGAGTGGAAATGAGAGCATGGATCAATTGCACGCTTGATTTCCGCCCGCACGCATACTCGTACATTCCAATATCGACTTTTTTTTGTCTCTCAATAAATATTTGGTCCAAATGTACTATCCCTTGTCTTGTTTTGAAACAATCTACACGTGTCTTGTATAGCAGACAGAAGCTCGTGTGCTTGTGGGATTGAAGATGGTGCACTATACTCGTGATGATATGTGAGTCCAGAAAATTCAGGTAGCGTAGCATCAAGTATAATACATACTTGTGTATGTTGCTCATTTTTTGCAAGCAACATGTCAAGGTCCTCATCTACTTGGGTTGGTGTTACTCATATAAAGAGCACACACAAAGAG
>SZWC01002746.1:122107-129992 GCA_023375785.1 Penium margaritaceum
CTTGGTCTTGTTTGTGTGACACGACTGTAAATGATCATTACTACAATGCAACTGCCGAGGGACACCAGAAACGTTGTGAACCTGCAGTCAAATTCACTCCCGCGTGTCTGGATGCAGTTCTGGCCGGTAGTTTGACATCTTAGTTACGCATGCTAGCAGACGTTTATAGCAATAGGACGTTGGGTTTTGCGACAGTAAAAATCAGACTCGCAGATAAGTCGAAATCCGGTCGCACGTCGCGACAAATACTCTAGCAGCCTGCTGTCGCAACACCCTTTCCAAATGCTCAACGTTTGTGTTGTGAATTCTTCCCCCAGTAGTTTCTTTTAGGCGTCGAACATCACCATTCGGAGCATACAACGTTAAATTTTGAGGAAGAACACGACAAACCACTCAAACATACCTTTTCTTCTCGGTACAAACAGATAAATGAAACAACATTGTCCGCAATCCTTTTCTCTTCCCAATCTATGGTCGGATTCGTAACTTCACGTGATACGTGCTTCCTGGGCAAGATTCGGACGTTGAAATAGATTCAGGTGCTTTGTGGTATGACTGAACTACTACAAATAAACCCATCGCCGATGCGTTGCGTTTAGTCGTTCGGGCAAAATGGAACTTATGAAGCAGACAGAAAAGAGGGGTTTGCGACACACAATCTGACTGTGGTATTTGTATTATTATGTGGTCATAGTCAAGCTAGTGACCTTTCCGGCATCTTCTACGCCGATGGTTTTTAACGTTCTTGGTCATCGTTCAAACCTAAGCTCAGTTCACATATCCGCAAGGTCAGAGCATGAACTTTCATATTAGTGCAACAGAGCACATGAATCAGTTTTACGCAGCCAAAACTAGAGGATCTAGACAAATTCCGATTCACACAGGCATTTCGTTTTGAGAGCACAATCTAGACTGAGACTCAAAACCCTCGAGACTCCGCAAACGAGAGGCGGTATCGACACTCTCGTCGTCGAGACGCCAGTGGTCTCGACGGTGAGAGTCTCAAACTCTCGTTTGCCGAGGCTTACCCCCACCCCCACCTCCACCTCCACCTCCACCCTCCACCTCCGCCTCCACCTCCTCATCGGCTTCCACCTCCAACTCTACCTCGGCCTCCACCTCTACCGCGACCTCCACATCCGCCTCTGCCTCCACCTCCACCTCCGCCTCCACGCATGCACGTCGCGCGTGTGCATGCACACACACACACGCACACACACCTGTTCACCCGGCGGTCTGCCCGCCCACACCCATGCACGCACAGAAGCATGCACGCATGCATGCACACATGTACACACACACGCACGCGCGCACGCGCGCATGCACGCACGCGCGCATGCACGCACGCACGCAGACAAGCATGCACACACACACACACAAAACAGGCAGAACGCGCACACAGCATGTACGCATGCACATGCACAAGTAGCCATTCATGGCATGCAAGGCACACACGGGACGTAAGCACACATGCATACGCATGCGTGTTGTTGCTGGTGCTGAAGTTCCTGTTGGTAATGCTGGTGCTTTCGACGTACCTTCCGGGTGATTTCTGCCAGAATCGTTAGCCCGAAGTTTAATGGAGAAGTAGCACGAGACCGTCAACAAGAAGCAGAAAAACCATAGATCCGCGGTTTGGACTTCCAAATTGTGGATATGTGGTTGTCACGCTCACCACGTACATGTCCATGGTCCGAAGTCAGGCTGCACTGCAATAACCATTGCTCGTTTGGCCATGACCGAGGCGTCACGGCAATCATGTTGGACCACCGTTGAGCGTGAGTCATTCGTCATGGCCGCCACGGCCTGGCGTGATTAATGTTTCATTGGCTGGAGGTGTTGCGCTAGTCGCTCCCGCAATGTTTTTCCCAAAACACGAGCTCTAGCCCTTTCCTCGATAGAAAACCCTTTGAGTCAATAACCACAAAACAGCCCTCCCTGATCTCAACATGACAATAGAACACTCATTCGTGTGCAAATAAATAGTGAATTTATTAATGTTCATGTGATACAATTTTGTCTTACCTTCAAGCATGCCCGTGGGGTTTTTACACGTATTAGCCTTGTCCTTCACATGTCTATGAAAATCTGAAACACGAAAGCAAGCAGCCACTTGAGCATGTAAATGGTATTGACGATGCCTACTCTCCAAAATATGTTTCACTCACGGATATACACAAGGGTTGAAAAAGAAAACTTGTTCTTACATGCGAAGCAAAATAGTATGGGTGTGAATGCACTCCCGTGTCTTACCCTTGTGAGCCCTTTGACAACCCCATGGTTGCAGTCTCACTTACATAACTTAATCTCCGGTGAACCAGGAACGTGAACCTTAAGTTCGACTAGTAGATATACAGCAGGGTCGACTAGCCTGCGAAGGCGGGGTTTGGTTGGATTGTCATCCACGTCAGTTGATTTAGTGGATGGATGTGAAGATGGAATTTTTTTTCACTAAAAAGCTACAACACGAGATACCGTACCAAAATACCTTGTGTCAGAGCACATCAAGAGTGTAGTTGAGTGATGTTCTGTTTACTTGTTATTGTCAAGAAAGAGCACATTTGAGGCGGGGTAGTCCTATATTCTCAAAATTTCATCCAATTATTATAGTTTACAAATGAAAGAAGAATAGAGGCCCTATCCATTTTCTGTATGAGTGATGCTTTAACAAAAAACTACACTATGTAACCCTCTTCATGCTCTACGTGCAGATTTCACACTGTATGAAATAATAATGAATTTTTATGTATTTAAGTTTACTAAAATGTATTTTTGAAACATAGTTTTTATCATTTCACATAATTGTTTTTTTGAGAGCTGGGATCGTCACTTTGATTGTCGTGGTCTTTTTACGCCCCCCTCACCTCTGTCAACCAAGTGCGGCGGAATAAAATGATCCTGTAGAGTTCGATCGCAGGAACAACATTCAGCAGCGGGCAGCTGACCGGCTGCGGGAGGTGGGTGGCCCGGTCTGCACCAGTGAAGTCCATGCGGCCAATACGGCCTGCTGGCCTTATCCGATGTGGCCTCACGCAGGGCAGCTGGCTGGCTCGCTCGGCGCGTGGCCTGGCAGAAGAGCCATCGCGGGGTGGAAGCAAGCAGGTCGTTCTGAAGGCACCGAGGGGAGGCCTGCTGCTGCAGGCTCCCCCTCGGGCTGCTGCTGCAGGCCCCCCCTCATGACTGCAAAGGGGGGGCCTGCAGCAGCAGGAGGCCAGCAGCCTCGATAGCGGCGGCAGGAGCGGCAGCAGTACTGGTGGCAGCATCAGTAGCAGGAGCAGCCGTAGCCGCAGCAACGGCGAAGGTGCGCGTGGGGTGAGGGCTGGTGCGTGAAGCGGCGGACGAAGAGTGTGGGCGCGGCTCGTGACGTGGACGTCTGAGTCCCACCTGTGGCCCGAGAGCCCGTTGTGTGGCTGTGCCAGCGGCCTCGGGAGAAGAGAAAAGAAGCTGGAAATCTTTGCCCTCCCGTGCTAGTCAGGTTTGCGCCTGTCCTCGAGGTGCGGAGATCTCCAGGCACATGTCCAGTGTCGATCGACGCCAGGTGGTCCGTCGATGGCGATTCCAAAAGAAGACAAAACGGAAAAATTATCGGTTTTGAAAAGAGTTTGTCCTCACGAGGTCGATCTAAGGCCGTTCTCATTTAGGTTTAGCGACGATGACAGGGTCTCTACTCCTCCAACCTTCTCATATTTGAACGTTTGACAGACCTCTGTTCTTCCAAAAGGCTTTAAACTCAGCTCTTTGTGCCCATCCGCTGCGCTTGCCCCTTTGTCGCGAAGGCCCAAACCTTCCAGACCCTGGTCAACACTCGGCCAGCCAGCCCTGAAAGCTTGTACTTTGCCTTCGCTACGAACTCCAAATCCGTTGCCAGTCGCACACATCGTACAACCCCCCGTCTATCCGAAATCACCGGTCGCGCTTTGTTCAGTTGCGGGTGGTGCTTAAGGGTGACGGTCACTGCTCGTCGTCAACTCTACCTTCTCCTGGACTGACCCACAATCAGCCGCCATGGCGCCAGCCCAGTCAGCCACCATCCTCGCCTGCTTGCCTTGCGCTACCGTTCCCGCACACGCCAACACACGCGTCGCAGTAGCGCAACCCACCATCAGCAGCATCAGCTCCGCATTATCCTCGTCCGCCTGCACAAGCAGCAGCCGGTTAACGTCGAGACCCGATCGGCGGGAAGGACAAATCCGGAGCCGCAACAGCAGGGCCCACGCTGCTGTGACCGTCGTAGCTTCAGCCGCTAAAGGTAGGGACAGAAGCACGCATCATGGCTGCCTCCGACCGCCGAGGAACAACTGATCAACTTACATGCGCATGTGTCATTCGCATCCGGAGCTGGGACCACCGCGTTCTCAGTCCCAGTACGGCCTGAGCTGGCAGGGATTCCGTACACCTTCTCGGAGCCGTTAAGCAGTCATTGGAATTCGCCTTTGGAAGCGATGATCGCAGCGTTTAGCTGGGCAATTTGGCGAGCGTATGTGCTCTCTAACTGTCGTGACGGCCGACTTTGCAGCGCAGTGGCCGGGTTTCCTGTGCTGATGCTCGAACAGACGTGGATGTTAGCGAGAGCCTCCGTCGTCCGCTCGTCCGGTATCGCCGGACGAGCTGACGACGGCTGCGAGGGGGTTTGCGCCTCCTGTCACTTCAAGAGCCGTTGTCGTAGAACGGGGCCGCGAGCTCCACGATTGATCTGTTTCGCGTCGAAAATCCTGAACGATTTATGGGATAATTGCAGCGTAAGAGGGCGCGCGCACACGCCGAAAGTGCATTCCTGTGAGCTGTTCCTCTCCGGCTTGCGAAAATGTCTGCGGGCGATGTGGAGTCAGTGCCAGATTCGGGCTCGCAAGAGCCGCTAGACGACGGGTGCTATGCCTGGCGGCGCCGTGTTGCAAGGCCTGATTGTTTGACCAGAAGCTGTCATGAACCGGACCGCGTCCTTGTTGCCATTCAACGTCAGGCCTCGCCATGTCACTTCAGCTCGCGCGGTGTGACTTTGCAAGTATGGAGCTCGCAGGAGACCTTTCCCACTGCCGCTGGGAGCGTCTGTATGCGGATGGGTTGATTCAGCCTGAGCCAATGGGGGTTGAGCTCCAAGTCCTGTGCCACACGACTGGCCTGCCTCATGTTGCTGGTTCCCCTCCCCTTTGCGGGGCCAGTTCCCTCCCGCCATCTCGTCCTTATCTAGTTTTGTACCGAAGTCTCCGCCGCCCCCTCATTTGCCTTCTCACTCCCTCCGCCCCTCCCTTGCCCATCCACCAACCCCCCTCCCATATCCCCCCGCCTCCGGCCTGGTCGCTTCCCTGCATCCAAGAGACTACCGTGGCGGTGGTTGCAAGGAACGGTGGCACCCTGTGATACCTTGCCTGGCGTAGTCCACGGTGTCCCTCTGCTGTTGCATCAGCTGCTCTCTCGCCGTCAGATACTCTCTCGAGAGTACATGCTCCGAGGTTCCTGACCTGAGTCAAAACAGCGCGGTTCCTGCCCACCTGACGGCCTGCCTTGCTTACGCACCTGCTTGCCTGCGTGCCTCCCTGCAGACCCCCCTACGGTGGCGGACACCAAGTCCAAGTTCCTCAATGCCTACCCCAGGCCTATCCCCAGCATCTACAACACGTGAGTGAGCGGGGGGTGATGGGAGAGAAATGGGTGACAGCTGCATGCGTTTCATGGTGATGCTGCCTTTCCGTTCTTTGCCTCGCCATCCACATCCACATGCACATCGACACCAACGCCTACGTCTGCATCGACGTCCACATACACATGCACAACCATATCCATATTCACAACGAAATCCACATCCACATTCACATCCACTTGCACATCCACAGCCACTGCCACATCTACATGCTCATCCACATCTAGATCATCGTTGACAGTCAGAAAGGCTGTCCATCACAATTTGCTTTGCAACGCAAGAAAGGCCTCTCCATGACAGCTCTTGTGCAAAATTGGCCCCTCCTAGCCGCATGGCCAAGAAGGCGGTTGTAAGCGTTGGGCCTACATGTTGAAAGCCTCCGGACCTGCTGGTCTGTTGCAGGACGGGCCTAGATGGCCAGAGTTAGCAAACCCAGGTGCTTGGGAGCAGAAGATGGCAGGTAGCAGTGGCTGGGAGGCAAACTGGGGCCCGAGGTCTCCAGTGGCTGTGAAGATGGCCGGACAATTGCGTCGTAGACACGTCATTGCATACACGAGTAGTTTATGGGTGGATTTGAAGAAATACAGCAATTTTGCTCGCCATGACATGTCTGTAGCAACAAATGAGCTGACAATAACAACGATTTGTGGAGGGGCAAACACTGCAGGCCACCATGATGACCTGTGGAGGGGCCTGGCGGTGGCAGTCAGAATCTACCCGGTGGTTGTGCTGCAGCTGGGTGGATGTCTTGGTTATCAGGATGGTGGTATGATCACCTGCATGGGGTGCCTGGCAAGTGCATGTTTCCCGCACTGTGGCAGCAAATCAGCTCCCAGTTTCCGAGGTTCTCTGCTAGGGGCTTGCTGTGGCTGCAAAAACGTATTCTAGTGTGGCGCTTGGTGTCTGACAGGCCTCTTGCGTCCATACTGTGACCTGTCTGTGAAGTGGTGTGCGCTGGAGCGTGTCTGTTTCCGGTGGTGCATGTGAATGTGTGCTTCCACAAGCCTGTGTGTGTGGCTTTGTCTACATGTGGGTGTTGCAAGGTGTGTGTGTGTGTGTGTGTGTGTGTGTGTGTGTGTGTGTGTGTGTGTGTGTGTGTGTGTGTGTATGTGTGTGTGTGTACATACGCATGAGCACTGCGTGCATCCAAGTGTGAGTGTGGTTGTGAATGTGAGTTTGAGTGTGAGAGTGATAGTGACAGTGATACTAATAGTGACAATTGCAGTGACAGTGAGTGAGAATGAGAGTGGGAGTAAGNTGTGTGTGTGTATGTGTGTGTGTGTGTGTGTGTGTGTGTGTGTGGGTGTGTGTGTGTGGGTGTGTGTGTGGGCATGTGTGTGCGTGTGTCCGTTTCCGGTCGTGCATGTGCATGCACATGCATATTAATTGGCGCCTGTGTGCCCTCATGACTGCACGAGAACTTACACTGTTGTTCTCATGTGTGGTTGTGCCTCTCCAGGCACCAGCATGTGCATGCACTTCTCCACTTGTGGTTTTCTGTTTGTGTGTTCATGCTCACACATGGGAGCGCATGTGCACATGTGCGTGCATGTCTGCGTGCTTGCTTGTGCATGCGTATATGGTTGTCTGTGCATGTGAGTGTGCGTTTAACTGCGGGTATCTATTTGCGTGCAGTGGTAGTGTTTGCAATGCAGTGTCTGTTTGTGATTGAAGGTCTGCGTGTGAGGGGGTGTCTGTTTGTCTGTAGGCAACTGTCTCTCTGCATGCGTCTCTTTTGTCAGCAGGCGATCGTTCTGCAGGTGGCTGTGACAATCACTGACAGAGAGACGTCTATCAGCGACAGTCTGTTTGTTAGCAGGTGTCTGTTTGTCAGTGGCCACAGACACCTCTTCTCCCTAAGTGTCTGCTCAGCAGACAGTGCCTGTACTTTGCATACAGAATGGCAGCCCTCTTGGCCATTCATTAGCAGATTTTTCTGACCTGCTGGAGGGTACTCACATAATCACGGACGGCATGCCGCAGTGTGTGACGATCTAGCAAATGACAAGCTTATGCTATCTCGTAGTCCACGTCAGCGTTGATGCATCCCCACACGGCACTCTTGAGCTGCCCTCACAGGTTCACCTCCAGCCCTTGCGTGTGCCTGCCTGTGCATCCCACTGACAGCAAGCTGCTGCTGTTGCCATGCGCTGTGCGTGTGTGTGTGCGTGTGTGTGTGTGTGTGTGTGTGTGTGTGTGTGTGTGTGTGTGTGTGTGTGTGTGTGTGTGTGTGTGTGTGTGTGTGTG